>PVKM010026643.1:0-19223 GCA_004027735.1 Carollia perspicillata | reverse complement strand
CCATGAAATCTTTGTCTACTCCCATGTCATGAAGGTAGTATTTAGTATTTTCTTATAGAAGCTTCATAGTTTTATCTTTTACATGTAGGTCTATGGTCCATCTTGAATTGATTTTTGAAAATAGTGTGAGGTGTGGAGGTGCAAACTTTATTTTTGATTGTTCATATGAATATCTACTTGTTCCAGTGTCATCGATTGAAAAAAATGTTTGTTTTTACTTAATCAAATTGCTTTGTCACCTTTGTGAAAAATGATCTAAGAATAAAATTTGGGTCATTTTCTGGACTCAGGTTCTTTCTCATTTATGAGTTTGCCTCTCTTTATGCCTGTAAGACCCAGTCTTGATTACAGTAGCACTAGAGTAAGTTGTTTTAAAATCATTTAGTGTACATATTCCAACTTGGTTCTTTTCAAAATTTGTTTTGGCTATTCCAAGTCTTTTGCATTTTCACATAAAATTGAGAATCAGATGGGCAATTTTTGTAAAAAAAAAACAAAAAACCTTTTGTGATTGTGATTTAGACTGTATATAATTGATAACTGTATTAAGAATTGCTATCTGTGAATATGACATCTTCATTTATTTCTTTCCTTTCCTTCAGCAATGTTGTGTTGTTTCCAGATTACAAGTCTTGTATGTCTTGTTAACTTTACCCTCGAGTATTTTACATTTTTGATGCTGTTACAAATGCAACTTAAAAAATTATTCTGAAAAGTTGATTTCCATATTGTCAGTTTTATATCTCTGTTCTTTATTTCTTTCCTTTTACTTATTTTAAATTTAATTTGTTCTCCTTTTCCTAGCCTCTTAAGATTGAATTGTAGATTTTATATTTTGATTTTAAGTTTTTTCTTTATTTGAGGGTGGTATATGGGGGTGGGTGGGGCAGGGGAAAATGGTGGTGAGACATTGGAGACAACTGTATTTAAACAACAGTAAAAAAAATGATATAAAATTACAAAAATGGTTTTTTATTATTTCTAATATAAGCCTTTAAAGCTATACATTTTCCTTTAAGCACTGGTTTAGCTGTGTCCCCAAAACTTGATCAGTTGTATTTTTGTTATTATTCAGTCTAAATTCTTTTCTAATTTTTCTTGTGATTTCTTCCTTTACTCAGTTTATTTTAAAATGTGTTGTTTGATTTCCCAATATTTAAGGGTTTTCTAGGTTTCTTATTGTGTCTGATTTCTAATTTAATTTTCTTATGGTTAGAGAACATATTCCTTGAAATTTTAATTTTCTAATTTATTTATTTTTTTATTGTTCATCATATGTTTTATTGTGGTCAGTTTTTGACTGACATGTTCTATAAATAAATGTCAGTTAATCAGGCTGATTGTTATTCTGATCTCATATATTGTTACTGATATTTTGTTTAGTTCTGTCATTTATAGGGAAACTGGTGTTAAAATTTTCAAAAATAATTATGGGTTAGTGGATTTCTACCTTTGATTATATCAATTTTGCTTCATATATTTTCAAACTCTTTTTGGTATATACATACTTTTATGGTATGTCTGTCTAATGAATTAAACCTTTTATAGTTACAATCTCTGTCTTAAAACTTATTTTTCTATATTAACATAACCACCACAGCTTTCTCTGCTTATTTTTTACATGGCATTTTTCATCTTTTTCCATTTAATCTATCTGTTTCTTTATATTTGAAATGTTCTTGTAGTTAGGATATATGTGAGCCTTGCCTTTTTTATCCAGTCTGAAACTCTGTGCCATTTTAATTAATGAGTTTAGTCCCTTTGCTTCATCTAATTTTTTGGTATTGTTGACTTTAGGTCTGTCAGTATGCTATTTTTCATTTGTCATATCTGTTCTTTTGTTCCGTCTTCTTCCTTTCCTGCATTTTTTGGAGTTGTTCAAGGAATTTTTTAATATTTGATTTTAATCACTGAATTGTTCCTTTTCGTTTTTGTTATAGTAGTAGGCCTTGGAATATTCATCTTAAATAATTTATCCCAGTCTACTTAGAGTTAATATTTTAACACTTTACATGCCATGTATATTTTTGAATAATTTAAAGTATGTCCATGTATTTCTCTTCATCTTTTGAAATTAACTTCCTATTTGAACTAGAGATAACAAAGCACAACGTTTCAGAAGTGAAAATGAAAGTTCAGAACATTATTTACTTTTCAAGTCTTATTTGCAAGTAAGAACCCCAACGTATCTTATTTCTTTAGTCTTTCTTCTTTGGATGTGGGATTTAAAAAAAATACAAAACTAGTCTTGCTAAGTTTATGTCTCAGTAACAAAGAAAATGATGGAAATTACATTATGAATAGCTATTTTGTTTGTTTTTATGCAAGGCTTGAAGCTGCAAAAGATGATTACCGTGTTCACTGTGAAGAACTTGAAAAGCAACTAATTGAATTTCAGCATAGGAATGATGAATTGACTAGCCTTGCTGAGGAAACAAGAGCCCTGAAAGATGAAATCGATGTTCTTAGGTATGACATGTCTGAACATAATTATGTCACTTGTAAGTTATTTAATCATTTCAGTATTCCATATTTTAATCAGGAATTATTCGAGTTATTCCTGTGTATTGACTATTGATCAATTTTTATCCAGGCTCCTAGTCTTTACTTCTTTAATACTTGTTGGCAATAATTGCAATTTAAGGATACTATTCTTTTTTTAAAAAAAAATTATTTTTTAAGATTTTATTTATTTTCAGAGAGAGAAGGAAAGGGAGGGAGAAGGAGAATGAGAGAAACATCCATGTGTGGGAGAAATATCAATTGGTTGCCTCTTGCATGCCCCCAACTGGGGACCTAGCCCACAACCCAGACATGTGCACTGACTGGGAATCAAACTGGCAACCTTTTGGTTCACAGGTGGGTGCTTAATCCACTGAGCCATGCCAGCCAGGGCTACAGTGAATATTCAATTCTTCTTAGGACAATTTCATATTAGAACCTGTAAGCATCAAATGATAACCTTTTCTTATAATTCTGTAAGCTGAGTTACTTTTAGATATATTTAGCTTTACCTCTGTTACTACTCATTAGTTTACCCTGTGAAATTTTTATGTAAGGAAGTGCACTTTCACAGTCCATATTTTGGCATTTCTAGATCACTATAGAGAAGAATGCTAACATTTATTTCAGGGTCCACTCAGGGTTCTCTTATTGTTTCGACAATGTAAAATTCATATTTAATTTTTGATTATGAAATGTTGCTCAAGCAAATAGATTGTCCACATGCTTTTTATATTTTCTGTTAAATTTTCTTAATTAGCCATTTTGTTGCACAGTTTTTAATATCCATTTGAAACAAAATCTTTGTAATCATTAATTTGAACCTGCATGTGAGAGTGACTTCACATTTTTTTTATTTTTTTATAATTTATTTTTACTCTAGCCCTGTTGGTCAAGTTAGCACAAGTCTGAAGGGATGTGCTTTACCAGATAAATGATATGCGTGATATCAACTTCATAAGCATATCAGATACTGGAAATAAAACCACACTAAATGTTATTTATGCACAAAGCACAATTGGCAAAATTGGCGCAATCTACAGAGTAGCTCAGAATTGTTCAGTTATACTTACAAAACCATTCCCTTTTTTTATACATTGTGCTAATACTTGAAACAGTTTGATCATTTAGTGTGTCAAACTGAAGCATTTTTTAAAATGCCTTTGTAGCAAAAAGGCGGAACTACAGACAGTTCTAGGCCTGAGTCTGGTTCCAAAGTTCTGACAGAATTTATTATTTCTCTATTTATTATTTCCTTTCTTTCTTTTCTTTTGTTTTCTTTCTTTTCTTTTTTTCTGCCAATTGAGAGTTTATTTGGAGGACTCATTTTACAGCCAGAAGAAAATTATGTGCATTTATTGGTTTTTACACAGTAATGTTTAGTCTTTGTTACTATAGAGCTACCTCTGATAAAGCAAATAAACTGGAGTCAACAGTTGAGATATATCGTCAGAAGCTACAAGATCTGAGTGACCTTCGCAAGCAGGTGAAAACTTTACAGGAAACGAACATGATGTATATGCATAATACAGTCAGCTTACAAGAAGAACTAAAGAAGGCAAATGCAGCACGTACACAGTTAGAAACATACAAGAGACAGGTAAGAAAATATCTTAATTTTTTAATCATTAAAATAAAAACTCCCTCAACTTTGTTATTCCATTTGATGCTTTAAGAATGGCATAGAAGTGAAGGAACATTGCTTATAGTCAGCTGTGAACTTAAGGTAAATTTCTCCTCTGTATAATTTTAATTTAGGGGTTGATAACTGAGTTCGAGTTACCTAGGTGTTTTACATTTTTATTGTCTCTGAGCTCATATATTTTTGGACAGCTTTTTGGGTATTAAGATTTCTGGTAATCAGTGGTAAAAGCCTAGGTAATGGAACTATAATGTAAAATACTGTGTTTTATTATTTATTAAACAACCTGTGGAAACAGTATTAGGCTGATTGTGGGGTTTTTTTGCCTAAATTGTTACTAGAGTATTTTTAAATTTATGTTAATCCTTCTTATCAACATGCTGTTTCCATAAATATTTAGAATTAGACTATAGTCTTACCATAATTTTATTTACGATCAGTTTCTCATTGATTGAGCTCTGAAATCAAACTATCAGTATCATATACTCTTGTGTTTTATTTTTGTTTCTGACAAAAGGTTCAGGATCTACACAGTAAACTTTCCTCTGAATCCAAACGGGCTGACACACTAGCATTTGAAATGAAGCGGCTTGAAGAAAAACATGAAACTTTACTTAAGGAAAAAGAGGTAAACATCAATATAATTGATAATATGTCTGTCTGCTTTTGGATTTTTATACAGTCCTTACTATTCTAAGAGTAGAAATGATATCAACCATTTCTTTCTTTCTTTCTTTCTTTCTTCAAATTGAAATTACTGGTGTAAAAGAAAGTCTCATAAAAATTCTTTATGCAGTGTTGATATTTCCTTCACAAGGGAAGATCAAGTAACAAAGCCGAGGTCATATGTCTTGGTCCAACATTTTTTAGCTCTGGACTATGAACTCCTTAGGAATGAGGACCTTAGATACTATTTTTAGCATCTTTATTAAGATATAATTTATATACTATAAATTTTGCCTACATAAAGTACACGATTCAGTAGTTTTTAGTATGTTCATGGAGTTGTGCAACCATCACCACAATCAAATTATAAAACAGTGACATCATTCAAAAAAGAGCCCCCAGGCCCATTAGTAGTTACTCTGCATTCTGGTGCCCCTCCCCCCAGTCTTTTTAACCAGTCATCTGCTGTCTCTGCAGATTTGCATAGTCTACCCAGAAAATGTGGGTAGACTTAATTTAGCATAAAACTTTTGAGGTACCTGCATTGGTAGAATGTGTCAGTGCTTCATTTTTACTGCTGAATGATACTCTGTTGTATAGATATACCACACTTTATCTGTTCAGCAGTTTATGGACATGTGGGCTATTTCCACTTTTTGGTTATTAAACAGATAATGTGGCTGTGAACAATTTATATACAAGTTTTATTACTTGGACATGTTTTCATTTTTTGAGCATATCCCTAGGAATGGTATCACTTTGCGTGGTCATATGATAACTAAGTTTAACCTTTTAAAGCACTACTAGACTATTTTCTGAAGTGGGTGAACCATTTTTTACTCTCACCAGGAATTTTTGAAGGTTCCAGTTTCTACACATCCTTTCAAATACTTACTACTTTTTAATTTTAACTGTCCTCATGGGTATGAAGTGACATGTCATTGTGGTTTTGATTTGTAGTTCCCTAACGACTAATGGTGTCGTGCATCTTTTCATGTACTTATTGGTAATTTGCACATCTTTCTTGGAGAAATGTTTCTTCATATTTTTTGCTTATGTTTTATTTATATTACTTTTTGTTATTGATCTTTAAAGTTCTTTATATATTTTGGATACATGTTCCTCATCAGATATATGATTTGCAAATAGTTTTCTTCCCATCTGTGGATTATCTTACTTTCTTAATGGTATTGTTTACAGAATAATTTTTCATTTGATCTGGTCACAGTTATTTATTTTTTTCTTGTTGTTTATACTTTTTTTTTGCTAGTGTTTTTATGAAACCATTAGATATAGTTTCCATTGGAAACCATAAGTTACCATTGGAAACCACTGGAATAACTTAAGGATATAAAGATTTATATCCTTTTAGTAATTTTATAGTTTTATGTTTTATATTGTTGTCTGTAACCAATTTTGAATTCATTCTTGTATGGCGTACGATAGGGGGTCTAACTTCACTGGTGTGTGGATAGTCAGTTTTCCCAGCACGATCTGTTCACAAGACTGTTCTTTCGTCCATTGAATTGTCTTGGTATTCATGTTAAAAATCATGAGACTGTAATGATAGATACATTTTTTCAAAACTTGTAAAAGTAAAACAGAGTGAACCCTAATGTAAACTGTGACCATTAGTTAGTAATAATGTGTCAATATTGGTTCATTAGTTCTTACAAGTAATTATAATAATACAAGATGTTAAAAATACGGGACACTAGGCATAGGGGGAAGATGAGGGAATATATGGGAACTCTGTACTATCTGCTTAATTTTTAGGCAAACCTGAAACTGCAATAAAGATTCTATTAATTGTTTATTTAAAAAATTGGCTGTGAATGTAAGAGTTTATTTCTGGACTTTCAATTATTTGCCATTGACTGTGTGTTTAGCTTCATGCTAGTACCACACTGTTGTGATAACTTCAGCTTTATACTAAGCTTTGAAATTGGCAAGCATGAGTTCTCCAACTTTGTTCTTAAAAGATGGGATTGCCTGAATCTGTAGATGAGTTTGCAAACATCGTCACGTTAATTGTATTAAGTTTCTGATCCTTGAATGTGAGATAACATTCACTGTATTTGGGTTTTAGCTTCTTTCAGCAATGTTTGTAGTTTTCATTTTACAAGATTTGCACTTTTTAAAACTTTGTTTCAGAGTGTTTTATTCTTTTTGTTACTATTATAAATGAAATTATTTTCTCAGTGTTTTGATATTTAATGCTAATGTATAGAAATACAATTTATTATTGTACATTGATCTTATGTCTTGCAGCTGTGTTGAATTTGCTTAATATTTAATAATTTTTAGTAGGTTCACTAGGATTTTCTATATACAAGAGCAGGACAACTGCAAAGAGAAATAGTTTTGTTTCTTTCTTTGCAATCTAAATGCCTTGTTTTTATTTTTCTTGTCAAATTGTCCTGGCTAGAACCTCCAGTGCTATATTGAATACAAGTGGCAAAAGTGGATATCGTTCTTTTGGTTCTGATATTAGGGAGAAGGTTTTCATTCTCTCACCATTATGCACATTTTTAGCTATGGGTTTTATTTTAGATGCCCTTTATGAAATTGAGGAAGTTTCTTTTATTCCTAGTTTGTTGTATATTCTTATCATAAAAGGATGCTAGAGTTTACCATATGCTTTTTCTGGGTCATTGAGATGGTATGTAGTTTTTCATCTTTTATTGTATTAATGTGTGGTTCTTTTTTAGTGTGGTTAGTAATTACATTGATTTTTCGATATTAAACCACAAATTTATACTTTTGAGATGCTATTTGTTACCTTTTCAGTAGAATTTCATACTAGTAGTAAAAAGAAATAACAAGTTCCAGCGTCTCTTACACAGAAGACTATATTCTGTGTACAACCCTAACTTGTTGCTCAGAACACTTTTGTAAGGGTTTATATATGTGAGTATTACTATTTTGATAATATGGAAACTAAAGCCAAAGAATCACGTAACTTGCCCTAGATAATACAGCTAGGAAGGAGTGAAAAGGAAATCAGGCCATGATCTATTTGCCTTCAAAGTCCATGCTTTTTAAAGAAATGACTCCACAGTTGTGTATTTGTACTCTGTTACATGATTAACATTGATTTGGTTCAAAGGTAGACTGCTTAATGGAGAAATCACAAGCATTGTGTTATACAAAGAATATATTATTTATGTGATTTATACAAGAGAAAATTATCCCTCAGCACTAAACATTGCTAATTATCAAATTAACTTATTAAAATAAATGATTGTAAACATAAAGTACACCATCTGTGGGCAGAATTAAAAATTTTGCTGATATAAACAATCCTTTTTAGAGACTAATAGAACAGCGTGATGCTCTGAAAGAAACAAATGAAGAACTGCGGTGTTCACAAGTACAGCAAGATCACCTGAACCAAACAGGTAAATTTTGTTGGATTTAGAAAAAAAATTTTAATAGTAGAGATACTGAAATATTAATCTATTCTGCTGTTGTTGTTTAGATGCATCTGCTACAAAAAGTTATGAAAATCTTGCTGCTGAGATTATGCCAGTGGAATATAGGTAAATTTGTTTTTATTGATAATCCATACTTAATATTAGAAATATGAATTCTTTTTAAATAAATTTCTTAGCCTTTAAAACTTTCCATTTTATGAGTCACAGTGCTCAAAATTACTTTATCTCATCTGCTTTAAGTTTCTAAGTCACATTGTTATTGCTACTATAGCAGTTTTAAAATGTATCAAAAATGAAATTTCACAAATTAGCTGAAATGACATATTCTAGTTTTTATATTGTATTGAACTTTTTATTCTATTCTTAAATTCAATGGAAAATTTTTTTTAATAACCTGGCATTTAAATCCACATGGTAAAAAAAAAAGACAAGGAGAGGAGCTGTCAGTAATAGGTAGAAGGATTAAGCAGAAGTTATATAAAATGCAAATTTTAGATGTTCCTCTTACCCTTCTTTTATCTTTGTATTTTACTATGTTTACTTATAGACATTTGACTAATCTGATATCTTATAGTTTTCCTTTCTGTGGTGACAGCTTTATTTAGTACTTTAACTCCACACTTTATTTAGATGGCTTTATTGAGATATAACTCACCTGTTTAAAAATGTAGAATTGGTAGTTTTTAGTATAGTCACGAGTTGGGCAACCATCATTGCTATCTAATTTCAGAACATTTTCATTCTCCCAAAAGGTCCTCTGTACATACTAGCAGTCATTCCTCACTCCTGCCTCTCCTCTAGGTTCATCCCCAGGCAACCAGTTATCTACTCTGTCTCTCCATAGATTTGCCTGTTAGGGACATTTTATAGACATGGAATCCTATAATATGTGGCCTTTTGGGACTGATTTCTTTCAATAAGCATAATGTTTACAAAGTTGTTGATTTTTCACTGTATTCAGTTTTTGTTCAAGGTAGTGCTTCTTACATGCAGGACTGAAACCAATTGTATTTTTTAGTTGTTACTATCTAGTGATACTAATACCATTTTAAAATGTCCATATGAGCCTATTTTTTAAAGTTATAGTGCTAGCATTCAGAGGAATAAAAATTGAGATGGATAGTAGTTGCTTTTGGGCAATGGGATTTAAGAGGACAGCAGGTAGGCGAGAAGTGCTTTTTATTTAGTAACATTTCTATCATGTGTATTTTAAAAAATGTGTATGTAAACCTTTAATAAAATGTTTTCTAAAAACAAAAAAAGTCTGGAGATAGTCTGTGACAGCCATTATCATAAAAGTATATTTAAAAATTGTAGGCAAACAGTAGCTTCTTAAATGTATTGCTTTTCCTGTATTTGTTTTTATGGATATGCTCTATATTAGCTTTAGTGAATAGTTGCTAAATTATCAAATTGAGATAATTCATATCACCTCTTAGGAATTTGCATAATAAACATTTAACAATATGTAGCATAATCTTGTACTGTACCTTAAAAAGCTTTACTACTTGTTTCTTGAGACATAGCCTTACAGTGTATATAGTATTTTTCTTAAAAACTTCCAGAAGCTTTGGTAACATTTTTAAATGACAGCTATTGAGCGGACAGGAATTTCCCTTTTTTAGAAAGTTAAGAATGTAAAAACTCTTACATTTAACAAACTTTAAAACAAATTTTATTTTTCATTATCAGGGAGGTGTTTATTCGACTGCAACATGAAAATAAGATGCTTCGCTTACAGCAGGAAGGTACTGAGAACCAACGTATTGAAGAACTTCAAGAGCAGCTAGACCAGAAGCATCGTAAGATGAATGAATTGGAAACTGAACAAAGGTGACATGCTCCTTCATAATGAATAAATCATGGTGATTTAATTACCTAACCACAAAATCTTGATTCACAGAAGTGGAAAAGATCATTGTAGTTAAAATAATTAGGATTTTTAGAAGAAGATTAATTTTGTTGTTGTTGTTTTTAGTCTGTCACTACCCATTACTCTGAGCAGACTTTGTTAACCAGGTTGCTTATCCTTGAATTTTATTTGCGTGTTTTCACAACTGACAGAAAATTTAACAAATGAATAAATGATAATCTGGCTTTCTATTGCATCTGGTGCATAGATGGGACATAGATCGTGGAGTCAGATTTGAATCCCACTTCTTAAACTTAACTGTTTGCTTTTGAGCAAATTACTTAAATCCACACTGAGTGTCCTCAGCTATAAATTTGAGGTGCTATCTATTTGCAGGTTTTGAAGATTACAGATAATGTGTTTAAAGCAAATGGTGTATTTATCTGATAGCAATAAGAGGTGTTCAAAGTTATGATATTAACAAATGTAACATTTATATAGTGATTACTATATGCAAGGCACTTTCCTAAGCACAGTTTGGGATTAACTCAGTTAAGTCCTCATAATGATTCTATGAAGTAATAAGTATGATTATCACTTTTTTATAGATAAGGAAGCTGAGGTATAAGGAGGTTAAGTAACTTGCCCAGAGTTACACAGCTAGTAAATTCTGGCTCTTAATTTGACTCTGCCAATCTGATTCCTGAGCCTGTGCTCTTAACCACTATGCTGACCTTTGCCTTATAAATAGCATACTTGGAATAAAGATATTTTGATTTATTTGACCAAATTTTATTAGATTGTAGAGACCACCAAGAATCCAATAGACACATGAACCTTGTCTCTCATACTTATATGCATATATTACATCAGCTGTGGTTAAACAAAGAATAACATTTTAGTTTTGTGAAGAGACCATTAAATAGGACTATCTGATAATGTTTAGTATCAGTTGACACTGGAAATGCTAAGTTTCTGCTTTTAGAGAGTTAGTATAGGAAGATAGACATTTAAAAATATAATTATTTTATTATGTGATAACTACATATATACACACATATAATATGTGCATGTGTATATGTGCATGTGCACATATACACAAGGTGTGTCCAGAAGGTATCCAGACATGCAATATGAAAATAGAGGAACTTATTGAAGGAGTTATAAGATACAAGAAACGTGTACATAGAACAGTGACACTTTAGGCCCCTTCAAAGTAGGCACCTTGGGACCTCATACATTCTCCCAGTGTCTCTTTCACTGTTCCAAACATACTGCAAAATCCTTTCTTGGAATCGCCATCAGCTGCTCTGTCATATTTTCCTGACTCTCATTGATCAGGTCTGAAATCTGTTCTCTTTTAAAGGTGATTTTCATTTTGGGAAAAGCCAGAAGTCACAAGGTGCCAAATCTGGGTTCAAGAGGGGCTGAGTCCCCTGGGTGATTTGATATTTTGCAAAACAGCTGCATGAGACATGATGCATGAGTGGGCACATTGTTGTGATGAAGCTGCCAATCACCAGTTGCCCACATCTGTGGCCGTATTCATTGTATTGCAAGAGAACATTGAAGTGCAGCACTCTTTATTAATTGTTTGGCCTGGAAGGGCGTGCTTGTGATGGGCAACTCCCTCCCAATCCAAAAACACAGTTAACATGGTCTTTATCTTGCTGCGACTTTGCCGCTTCTTCTTTGGGCATGGAGAACCAGGTGACTTCCGTTGGGATGGCTGGGCCTTCATTTCCAAATCATAGCTTTAGAGCCATCACCTCTGGTTATGACCTTCTTGAGGAAATCTGGTTCATTGGTAGTGGTTTGAATCAAGTCATTATTCAGCACGATGTCCCTTCTGCTCTGGTAGCAGAAGCTGTGGAAAGAATTTTCCATGACAAATTTCATGCCAAGGTCCTGTGACAAAATCTCAGACACAGTAGTTTTTGGAATGCCCAGATCAGCCTCTGATTCTCACACTGTCAGTCGCCAGTCTTTATGGATTGCAACCAGTACACATTGAACATTCTCAGGTGTTCTGCTTGTTTGTAGGCCTTCCAGAACGTGGATCACTTTCAGCAGTTTCTCAACCATCTTTGAAGTGTTTATGCTATACTTCTATTTGTGTCGCACCCATTGCATTGTCCCTGAAAGTCTTCTGAATCATCTAAATAATTTCTGCTGAGGAATGTTAAAGCTTAGTGCAAAATGTGATGCAGATTTGTTGCTCTACTTTCTCAATCATTTTGAATGCAATGGCCACATAGTACACATGCTCACTCACCAATGTCTGCTGCCCTTACCAACTAGTACAGTGAAGTAGTCATTGTTCATGCCTGTATATTCCAGTCCACTCTCCTTGACTGCCAGGTTACATTGATGTCACTTAAACTGTTCTCATTATATTAACAGTGGATGAACTTTTTCCATATATGTGTATGTGTATGTATGTGTATATATACACACACTCACACATACATGAAGAGAAAAAGTTAGATACTGTCTCTTGCTGGTAACTTCCAACTAAGATTACTCTTAAGCAGGGTTTTAGGGAGTGAGATTATGGCAAGTTAAAAAATCTACATTAACTGCTGGTACCAATCTCTTTAATTTAAAATACAAGTCATGAAGAAATTCTTGGTAAATGGTTTCCTTCCTCTTCTCCTAACACACTGTAAATTTGAAATAGGAAAAGTAAACCTAGTTTTCATTCATTATAAATACAACCATTGGAAACTTGAGCTGATTTTCTTATTTTTTTCCAATTAGTACAATGTAGAAATGTTGAATATTCACCACAGACACATAAAGTACCTTAAATTTTTAAATGTGGGTATATATGCTTTCAGGATAAAAGCATCTTCTTTTATTGAATATTTCCTTGAAAGTAGCCTCCTATATACTATATATTATACCTAACCAAAGATGATTGTTCAGCATGTGTTATTGCTATTAAATGCATATGTTATGAGTTAAATTGCATAAATGCACATTTATAAGTCTTAACTACTTCGACTTTCAGTACAAATAAACACATACGATTCATCTTAAAATAGGCTGAGCAAAGAGCGTATCCAAGAATTACAGCAGCAGATTGAGGATCTCCAGAAGTCTTTACAGGAGCAAGGCTCCAAGTCTGAAGGAGAAAGTGTAAGTACCTTAAAAGTTATAATAATTCTGCTGCATGGACACTCTGTAATAGGTCCTAATGCTCAAATTAATCCTGTATTTGAAAGTGCTATCTTTATCATTGATGATACCCTTGAATACCGTATATATCTGCATAACAGATGCAGTGATTTTTACCAATTTGGAGCCTATAAATTGATCATATGTATTGGAAGCTCATGGTAATTCCTGATTGAGAGCATGCTTCATTTGAGGCCTTCACAGTTTTGCCTGGAATCCAACAGGGCTAGACTGAGAAAAACCCTAGTGAGAGTGAGCATCAGTCAGAATTGAGGAAAACTTCTAGTAAGAAAAGAGAGAATGAGAAAATAATTTCAACTAGAAGAGCAATCAAAAAGTGTTTTATACCAGCTTCCAAAGAACAGAAACCTTAATGTAGTCCTGAAGACATTGCCCCTTATTTCCTGCTTCTTTCTATACTAACTTATGACCTTGCCATTTCTAATGGATTTCGGTGGCATATATTGTGAGGGCAGAAGTAAGAGGACTTAGAAGACATCAAACAGCCTAAATATACTTAGCAGTGTTCCTACAGTTTGATCTCTATATAACAGGAGAAAGGAAGTAATAATGGAGGGAGGGATGTATTAAAAACAACAACAGAAAGATAGAGATAATTGTGTATTAGGTAGATATTGATCAGATGGAATGTTAGGTGATTCTACCTGTGTCGATGGGGGAGAATAAGTAAAGAGATAAAAAGGAAGCTTGAAAGGGTTATGTTTCCTTTCTGTCTTTTTTATGCTTTGTATGATTTTTTCTTTTTTCCCTGTGGGCTTGGAAAATAGAAATCGTCTCATGCATGGCGGCATCTCATATGTGCATATATACGGTATTGTAACTTTTCTAATACAAATATAGTTTTAAGGCACATTAGGGAATAATTTTAAAATAGGATCTGTTTGGAGGAGTACATTTTGGACTGCAGGGTTTTGAAGATTTTAAGTTTCTTTATCTTTTAAAAATAGTGTTGGTGTCCACATATTTCAAATTATATATTTTTAAACTCTGCAGCTATTCAGTAGATACAGAAGTACTATTGCTATTTAAATCCCTCATTTTTTAAAAGAGGAAATTTTATGTGTTGAACTTTATTTTTTAACACAATCTAATTTCTTCATATTGATGTTAATATTAAACTGTTTACATTTATAATGATTAAGTTTTATTATAAAGATTACTTAGTTCTTTAAGTCCATTCTTCATTAAAGGCTTTAAAATAAAATTTAAAAATTTTATTTTAAATAAATAATTTTTTAGGCATTTAAGTGTTTGATACTCCTCCATATCTCACATTCAGCTTGCATTTTCTATTTGTCTTCAAGTTCAAATTTTATTTACATCATATTCAGAAATATGAAGCATTTTTCTGGTATTGTACTCTTTATTTCCTTTCCTTTTCCTTTGAAGTGAAAAAATACCTAAACTCATGTTTTTAAAAGTTTATTATTACAATCACAAATTTTCAACCCATTTATAATTTTAAATAATACACCTTTGAAAGGAGGTAAAGAGATTTTGATGTCTGGCAAATTTAGCTTTACCTTACAGCAACTGTTTTTAATTTTTGTAGTCCAGCAAACTAAAACAGAAGTTGGAAGCTCATATGTAAGTAAAACTGATATTTTATTTCAAATATGAGAGGGGAAGGGTTTTAAATGTATCTAAACTTAGTATTTTCTCTAATTTTGTTTATAAAAACAAATAACCTGGTGCTAATTGAATGTTTACCACTGTGACCAAAGAGCAGAAAGAGAAACATACTAAAAGGTTCAGCCTACCTGCCAATGATCCCAAACTTCTGCACATTTCAATTACCGGTACCATCTGAAGAGTTTACAAAGCTGGCAACTATCACAACTAGATTATGCAGGAATGTGGGATGTTTATCTTATAAAATACTTCTTTTAACTTTGTTAGGAAGCAAAGGTGGTAGAGGAAGAAATCTCACACCTTTGGCACCCATCACGTGCCAGCCATTTACATCCTCACAATAACCCCTACACTACTTGGCAGGTAGTCTTCCCATTTCACAGGTGAGGGAAGTAAGGAACAGAAAGTGACTCCTCCGCAGTCCATAAACGTTACGCGGCAGAAGCCAGTGTTCATTCTTAGGTCTGTTTGGCTCCAGAGCTCCTTGTTCTTATTTCCACTGCTTAGGGAAAAACTAACAGAGGTCCATGAAGAATTACAGAAGAAACAAGAGCTCATTGAAGATCTTCAGCCAGATGTAAATCAGAATGGTAGGTATTTGTAAAAATCTGGATCTAAGGACTTTCCCTTTTTAGTTGACAAATATGAGAACTGTGCATGAGTCTTTGGTCAAAGCATAGATACATATATTGCAAATAAGTACTGTGATAATTTTAGTGATTTAAGTAATAAATGATGTAATCTTAATGCAGAAAAAGTAAGTCTAATAAACTGATTGATATGTAGGAGTATCAAACATTTTGAAGTGTAATAGAATTAATATTATGAAAATATAAATAATTTAAATCAGATTAAAATGAACTTCGAACATTACATTAAAAGAACACTTGATTTTCTCTCTCGATAGTTGTGCTTACATTGTAAGGTAATATATATCATAAGGTATATTTGTTCATTAAATTACTTGATGGAAAGGAAAGAATTAGCTAGATAAAGTAGAATATAGATTTTTTTAAGAAAAAATAATATGAAATGATTGAGGATGTATAGGTTGTGGTTCAAAAGCTTTAGATAAGATTTCAATATAAAGAATAAGTATATGCTTTAAGTTCTCTTATCAGTTCTTAGAATACAAATGTGATAAATATATTTTTGCATGTGAAGATTGAATACAAATGTGATAAATATATTTTTGCATGTAAAGATTGAGTATTTTAAATAGGGAATAATTGCTTATGTTTCATTTCATTTTTAATTATAGCACAAAAAATCAGTGAACTTGAAGCTGCTCTTCAGAAGAAAGATGAAGACATGAAAGCAATGGAGGAACGATATAAAATGTACTTAGAGAAAGCAAGAAATGTGAGTGACTTACCTTACAGAGCTCAAGTTTCTGTGACTCGGGTGCTAATCGGGCCTGTTCCACTTGATTGTACTGCTCTTCTTGCTGTTATCGTGTCACTTTCTTCTCATCACCTGCCCGTTGGTCAGGCTTCTGGTGTGTTTCCTTCCAGGTCAGACCTGCGATTTGTCCCTCTCACTCTTCAGCCTCAGATAAAATGAACACATGGCTTATAGAAACAGTTTAAATAGTGACTGTAATGACCTCATCAGAGGAAATTACCAGTATAATATAGGGCATCCTTGGCTTTTTAATGAAGGCATATTTGCCTTTTGTAAAAATTTAGCTTTTCAAACTTGTTTGAAATTATTTTAGCATTTAGTCTAGCTTAGACACTTAAAAGAGTAAACATTATTCTAATGTTCACCACACTACTTATTCTTTTTTTAATTTTATACTTTAAGTGTCCGTAGCAGTAGTCTCATAAAATCTTTTATTTGCATGAATACCATATATTTTCTGAGTAAACGGTAAGCATTCTTTCAGAAATGTCAATGTACTGAATAAAAAATGTACTGAATAAAAAAATAATATAGTGAAGCTTTAAAATACTGATATCTTGCCCTGGCTGGTGTGGCTCACTGGATTGAACACTGGCCTGCGAACCAAAGGGTCGCTGTTTGATGCCCCGTCAGGGCACATGCCTGGGTTGCTCGACAGGTGTCTAGTTGGGGATGCATAAGAAGCAACCACAGATTGATGTTTCTCTCCCTCTCTTTCACCTTTCCCTCCTCTCAGTCTAAAAATAAAAAAATACTGATAATATCTGCCCTTCCTATGTTTAAGTTTTGTATACTATTCATTAAGGTATAAATAGTACCTGCAGCAAAGATGAACTCCCAGATCTTAAGTCTTTAGCAAAATAGACGTTTACTTCTTAGTCCCATGAAATCCAATCATCAGTGTGGGGGGCATTGCTCCATGCAGTCATTCATAGTCCTAAGGTGACAGAGGTTCTGCCTTCTTCCACACACAGTTCCCAAGTTCATTGACATTGTCCAGCTAGTAGATGAGGGAAAGAGTGTAGATTGTGTGGGAGGTATGTAATGAGTCAAGCCTGGAAACAGTGTAAATTACACTGGAAACCACTTTCACTCTCACTCCAGTGGGCAGAACTCAGCCATATAGCCACACTCAACTTCCAGGGAGGCAGGGCTTGGTAAACATCCAGGCAGTCTATGCCGCAGTTCACGGTTGCTCAGTTACTGATGTATAAATGCCCATAGTAAAAAAATACAAAGTATACAAAAGTTCTCAGAGATAGCTGCTGTTAAACTTTTGGTATATTTTTCTTAACAATGGATATTTACCAATGCATATTATCTCAGAAATTGTTAGGCATATTACCTTTCTACTCTTGTTTTCTATACTTCTGTAACTACATATGAAATTTTCCTAACTCATTAAATAACTTTAAATATTTTAATGGGTTTGTAATTACATCTATTATCGGAAACTTGTTTTTCCTTGTAACTTATTCCTGATGTTTCTAAGTTGATTTTCTGTTATACGCTAACTATAGTTTCCAGGACTATATAGTGTCTCAAAACAATGTTATATTCAAACATCTGAGTTTCACTTAATTTTTAGTAATTTACATAAATGTGATTGGCACAGTAGTGTTTGAAGACAAAATCACCAATATCTATTACATTGATGTTATATATTTAATTAATACAGTTAACTAGGTAATATTTAAAAAGGTTATTCTAAGAATATTTTGCATGTATCACTCTTAGTTTATATAATTAGCAAGTTCCACTATAATTATTAAATTCATTTTAACTTTTTTAAAAAATGCTCAAGTCAGACAAATGTGGAAGGGGTTACTTTAAGAGCTCAGTGTTCAGTTTGATAGGGCTAGATAACTATCCCTAATTACTGCACCTTGGAGAAGGTAAATATGATTTTGGGTTGGGGATCTTTTCATTTTTATGCTGAAATTTTGGTGTTTCTTATCTATAGAATAAGTTATCTTGCAATTCAGATTAAATTGTAAGACACACTATACATAGTTAGCTGCTGGATCACTTTCTGGATAATTTTCCACTTAACACTGATTTTATAGTCTATGTTCTTAAATATCAACATTGGATAAGGAAAGTGACTAATATTTTCTTTCAACAGGTAATAAAAACTTTAGATCCCAAATTAAATCCAGCATCAGCTGAAATAATGCTACTTAGAAAGCAATTGGCAGAGAAAGAGAGAAGAATTGAGATTCTGGAGGTAATACTTCCATATTTATACATCACTTCTTAATTATTCTGGGTAATCCTGGTAATTAACTACCAACATGAATTTGCCATCAATGGTCAAGTTTCATAAGAATTTAGAAGTATTCTTTATTAGCACTCTGTGTGATCACTGCAGAGCATCTCACTAGCCTGTGAGGTTGGTCTCTCCACAGTCTGTGTACCCTGTTGCATGTATCTCTCTCCTTCTGTACCAGCGTGTCATGTGCACGCCACTTAGTTCTTACTAGACTCCACTCTCATGCTCCTTTTAAAATTATGTGGATGAGAGTTCATTCAGAAAAAAAAGAAACGAAAGAAAGAAACCAAGCTTACCTTTCAAGTAGGGAATTGTACTCAGTTAACAAAATTTATCTCATCTCTTTTCTGAACCCAAACAAACTCATTAGGTGGAATTCAGGAGAGATAGAAGTTCTTCAGAGTCCCAGTAGGCCCTTGAATAAGGTGGCAGTCTGTTATGGATTATGCAAAGTTACTCGCTAGTAGCATCTTCTCATTAGTTAGCTCAGTCTTTACATTTTAAAGACATTTTTGTGTCAGTGATTATATTGCTTTTACAAACTGGGTGAAATGTAAGTATATCAGTATAGAACTGTATATTAGGTTTTTTAATTGGGCATGTGCTAGTTTCCTC
>PVKM010026642.1:0-19197 GCA_004027735.1 Carollia perspicillata | reverse complement strand
GTCATTGTCCACAGAAGATAAGAGAACATCCTTGTGGTGGGTAGTCCAGCACGGGGAGTCAGAGTAAAGTGAGAATGGCATCCATGAAAGTTCTGGCCAGGATGGAAGTGAGGTAGACATATTTGCCTCCTTACACAACCAAAAGGAAACAACCAATTTAAAAACAAAAAACAACTAGAACTGTCAGAAAATCAAACTGTATGAAAGTCCAACAACCAAAGAGTTAAAGAAGAAACATTTATCCAGATTGGTAGGAGGTGAGGAGATGGGCAGCTGGGTTGGAGAGGATGTGCAGCAAGGTGGTGGGTGGCAGAATGGATGGTCCCACATTTGCATGCGGATAAATGGGGAGGAACAACTGGGGATCAAGACAGACTGCACAACCCAGGGTTCCAGTGTGGACAAAATAAAGCCTCAGAACGTCTTGCTGTAAAAACCAGTGGGGGTTCTAGTAGTTGGAGAAACTCCCAGTCACTTGAAAGGGGGACAAGAGCAGAGCAAGTGTCATTGTTACCTCTCAGACCCTTCCCCCACATATAGCAACAACGCACATCAAAGTGGGTTGCTCTGCCCTGGTGAATACCTAAGGCTCTGTCCCTTACAATTTAACAGGTATGCCAAGACAAAGAAATAGGGCCCAAATGAAAGAACAGATCAAAACTCCAGAAAAAGAATGAAGTGAGGAGGAGATACCCAACCTATCAGATGCAGAGTTCAAAACACTGGTAATCAGGATGCTCACAGAAATGACAGTACTGATGAAAAATAAAGGAAGAAGTGAAGTCTATATAAAGGGAAATAAAGAAAAATATACGGGGAACCAACAGTGAAGGGAAAGAAACTAGGACTCAAATAAATGATTTGGAGCAAAAGGAAGAAATAAACATCCAACTAGAACAGAATAAAGCAACAAAAATTCAAAGAAAAAGGAGAGCTTAGGAACTTCTGGGACAACTTTAAATATTCTAATATCTGAATCATAGGGGTGCCAGAAGGAGAAGAGGAAGACCAAGAAATTGAAACTCATTTGAAATAATAATGAAAGAAAACTTCCTTAATCTAGCAAAGGAAACAGACATAGAAGTCCAGGAAGTTCAGAGAGTCCCAAAGAAGTTGGACCCAAGGAGGAGCACACGAAGGCACATGATGATTATATTACCCAAGATGAAAGATAAGGAGAGAATCTTAAAAGCAGCAAGAGAAAAGGAAGCAGTTACCTACAAAGGAGTTCCCATAAGACTATCACCATATTCCTCAAAAGAAACCTTGCAGGCAAGAAGTATTCAAAATAATGAAAAACAAAGATCTGCAACCTAGATTCTGTCCAGAAAAGCCACAATTTAGAACAAAAGGGCAGATAAAGTGCTTCCCAGACAAGTAAAGCTAAAGGAATTCATCATTATCACCAAGCACTTACATGAAACATTAAAGGGACTTATCTAAGAAAAAGAATATCAAAACTATGAATAGTAAAGTGACAACAAACTCACTATGATCAACAACTAAACTTAAAAAACAAAAACAAAACAAACTAAGCAAACAACTAGAACAGGAACACAATCACAGAAATGGAGATCATATGGTGGGTTATCAGTGGAAAGAGGGAGGGGGAGAATGGGGGAAATGGTACAGGGAATAAGAAGCATAATTGGTAGATAAATAATAGGGGGATGTTAAGAAAAGAGTCAAAGAACTTAAATGCACCACCCATGGACATGAACTAAGGGAGAGGGGATTGCTGGAGGAAAGTGGGGTACAGGACAAAGGGAGATAAAGAGGAGAAAATGGGACAACTGCAATAGCATAATCAATATACTTTAAAAGAAAGGAATTGCAGTCATACAAAGAAGTATGATGCCTATCTAAAAGATATCCAGCCACGTAATATGCAAAATAGAGAGATTTATTGAAGAAGATACAAAATACAAAAAATATGTACACAGGAAAATGATGTCTCAGTCCCCTTCAAGTAGGTACCTTGGGACCTCACACAGTTCTCCTAATTGCTATCAGCTGCCCAGTCTATTTTCCTGAATCTTACTGATGGTCTGAAATTTCTTCCCTTTTAAAGGTGATTTTAATTTTGAGGAAAGCCAGAAGTGGCAGAGCACCAAATCTGGGCTGTAGAGGGGCTGAGTCACCTGGGTGATTTGATGTTTCACTAAAAAATTCTGCACAAGATGTGATGTATGAGCAGATGCATTGTTGTGATAACACTGCCAATCACCATTTGCCCCCATTGTGGCCTCCTGAATCATTGGAATAGTTTCCACAGAGGAATGTTCAAGCTTAATGCAAAATTTGATGCAAATTTGACTCTCTACTTGCTCAGTTATTTTTTATTTTTTATTTTTTTTAGATTTTATTTATTTATCTTTAGAGGGGAAGGGAAGGAGAGAGGGAGAGAAATATCGATGTATGGTTGCCTCTTGTGTGTCCCCTGCTGGGAACTGGCCTGCAACCCAGGCATGTGCCCTGACTGAGAATCGAACCGCGATCGTTTGGTTCGCAGGCCCGCGCTCAATCCACTGAGCTACGCCAGCCAGGGCTCTGCTCAGTTATTTTGAATGAGATGGCCACACAGTACATATGCTCACTCAACTGTGTTTACTGCCCCCACTGACTAGTACAGTGAAGTCATCATTGTACAGGCATGCCCATTCCAGTCCACTCTCCTTGGCTGCCAGGTTACATGGATGTCCTGCAAACCATTCTCATTATATTAACAATGGCTGGACTTTTTCTGGACAGACCTCAGTGTATTAGTGTAGATGGGAGATTGGTCACTTTTCAGGGGGATTGGTTAAATAAGTAAATGTATTGAAGATTATACATAAAGATAATATATAATATAACTCAGTCTTAAGAGACAAAGCAAACATCATAACCATACCCAGATATGACACAGATGTTGAATGTAGAAACTTTAAAAAGAACTATAATTAATATGTTAAAAGCTCTGGTGGAAAAAGTAGACAACATGAAAAAGAAGATGTGTAATATCAACAGAGTGATCAAATTTCTAAGAAAGAATCAAAAGAAAATGCTACATCTAGGAGTATCGTATTCAAACTGAGGAAAAACAAAGACAAAGAGAAAATCTTGAAAGAACCAAAGTGAAAAAAACAGCTTACATATGAAAATACAAAAATAAGAATTAAAACATGCTTCTTATCAGGAACCATGTGCTACTTATTCCTTATTGCTATTGTAATGAATTATCAAAAGCTTAGTGGCTTAAAATAACATCGATTTTATTTTATAGGTCTGATGGCTGGACGTCCAGCATCAGTCTCAGTGGGCTAAAATTAAGGTGCTATTAGGGCTGTGTTTACTCTGGAAATTTGAGGAGAAAATCTATTTTCTTGTTTTGTTTTTTTTTTTTAACTTTCTAGGGCGTGCCTGCATTCTTCCACTGAAAGCCTCTCTCCTTTATCTTCAAAGCCTGAAATATTGCCCTTGAGTTCTTTGCAAGCAACCACCTCTCTAGTTCTCTCTCTTCTGCCTCCCTTTTTTACTCATAAAAGCCCTTGTTATTAATTACACGGCCCATTCAAACAATTCAGGAAAGTTTATTCATTCAAGGTTATTTGATTGTCAATCTTAGTTCCATCTGTAATCTTGATTTTTATTTTTCATTTAATGTAACAAATTCACAGAAGAAAACAAAAGGTATAGAGATTGGAAAGGAATAAATAAAACTTCACAGATGACATGACTATCTATGCAGAAAATTCCAAAGAATTAACAACAGCAACAACAACAACGAAAACACTTGAAACTGATAAGTGAGTGTAGCAACATTGCAGAATGCAAGCTTAATATGCAAAAGTTGATTACTTTCCTATATACCAACACTGAAAAATTGAAATTTAAAGTAATACCTGTTTCAATAGCACATCAAAAATGAAATAAGTATAAACTTAACAGATTATCTTTATGACCTGTATGAGGAAAACTACAAAGCTCTACAAAACATCAAAGAAGATATAAATAAATGGAAAAATATTCCATGTTTATGGATGGGAAAACTAAATATTAAGAGGTCAATTATTTCCAACTTGATCTATAGATTCAACACCATCCTGATCAAAATCTCATCAAGTGTTTTAATTAAATTGCACAGAAATAGAAAAGGTTCAGAATAGCTAACATAGTACTGAGGAGAAAGAACAAAGTTGGAAGACTTGAACTACCTGGTTTTAAGATTACTATAAGGCTACAATAATCAGCACAGAATGGTATTAATAAAATTGTAGACACATGGTTCACAGGAGCAGAATACAGTCCAGAAATAGACCCACACAAACAAAGTCAACTGATCTTTGACAAAGGAGTAGAGGCAATTCAATAGAGATACGATAGTCTTTTCAACAAACGGTGCCAGAACAACTGGACATCCATATGCAAAAAAATTCATCCTAGACAAAAAACATAGCATGGGTACCCAGAAAAATGAAAAATTTAGATCTTATATCAAAGACTTGTTATTTTTTCTATCCCTCACATTTCTGTTGTCTATTAATTATATATGAGACTTGTGCTTGGACATTAGAAGACATGCTTGTGCACTCTTTGGTGTTGCTTGGAGGGAGGGTGGTGCTTCACTGATGCTGATGAGATGGACCATCTGGGTTGGTGCTGACTTAGCAACTCATTTTTGGGGGATGATATTATTTCCATTCTTGCTTGAAATGACAATATGTAATATGGTCCATAAAAACCAGTGAAAGAAAAAGTCAATTATAAACTCTTATTTATTAGAAAGAGAAAATAAACAGTTAAGTTGGAAATAATATGGAACCATGGCTTAAAAGATTGGTACTTTTTCTGCTCTCAGTACAAAGGTCACCTTCTGAAGCCACTGTTCTAGCTTATGTGTATATAAAACAATTCATTATGTACCTCTAGTACCTATTTTGGTTTTCTTCAGTAAAAACACAAGGACTCCTTGAAGAGACATTTATATTGTATTTGGGATGAAGAAACTTAAGTTGAGCTCAGAATATTTTGTAGCCTGTTATTTGTTGCTTAATATTTTGTTACTATCACCATCATTCTTGAGACAGCTATGCAAGTAGATTCAGCCTCATCTGCTGAATACTCAACATATGCTAGGCTCTGCACTACACCCTATATTATTATTGTCAACTCTTGACTTCCCTAGAAAAAAGTACCTGTTGATTAACTAAAGCTAAGTTTGTTAGACCTTTCATAATAAGGGAGTAAGATCTTGATACTTTTACTATAATGTCTGAGAAAGGGGAGGTCAAAGGTGAATATTAATAGGGCTTGAAGGAGGGTATGGACTCAAGTGGTGTAAGGAGAGTCTTTCAACGAAGGGAGACTGAGCTTGAGGAATTCTGTGAAATTTGTGTGTGATGTGTTTTTTGGCCTACTGACAACAGTGATGCAAGGTTCTTGAAGTATCGATACATAAGCAGTTATTTGGTAATATGTTTACTCAGATGAACAGTGTATTGTCTTGAGAAGGAGGTTATTCGTCTAGTTAAGAAAACGATTTTTTAGATAAAATGATTTTTGTGATTTCCTGAAATTATTTTCAATAATTTCATGATTTATAGTCTTATTTTCCTGGTGAAGAATTTCCCAGCACAAATAGTTAAGTCACCTTGACCCAGGTGGTTCCATGTCTCAGCCCTGCTCGTTAAGCTATGTGAATGAAGGCAGTCTCAGTTGTCAACTGGGACTTAGATGTCAACCTGTCCTGTGACCTCTGACTCCTGTGTTGATGTGTTGGTCAGTTTTTTTTGACATGTTCTAACCTAGACATAGAGCTTAGCTCTTCAGAATAATACACTCACACCACACCAAGGCTTTAATACTCATTAATTTGGAATGCTTTCTAAAAGTTTCATACGGCACTGAAGGCAAGATTGACTGTCTTATACTTAAGTCAAACTTTGTTTTCCAAAGTTTGTCCTCAGCTCTACAATTACAAGGGATAGGTATATATTTTTTCTTTTCTTTAGACAGTTTCTTTTCCCTACCAGAATTTCCTCATTTTCTCCCACAAATATCCCATTTCCTTACTTTTTAAAAAATACAGAGTTGTTTTTCCTTTTCCTTTAAGTTTGATAGGAATGGAATCTATTTCCTAGGGCTCAGCTTTCAGTCTAAGGTTTAGCAATCATTTTTTAAAAATTTAGGCTTCTCTATAAAAAATTGTTGTACCAGCTACTAAAAAGAATATGGTCTTTCCTTTTTTAGTTTTATTATCTTTTATTTTTAATGATAGTTCTACATAAGACATTGTCAAATAGTTACACAAATAGGTAGTTGATTGAAATAATTAAAAAGGACTGAGGTAATTTTGGCTTGCCTGAAATGTAATTGGCTCCTGAGTGCTGGTAGGGAAAGAAAACTACCTTTTTTTCTCAATTCTGGATTGAGATCCCTGTTAACAAAAGACAGACTAACAAGGATAAAGCACACAAATTTATTTAAATTGTATGTGATGAAGGAAACTTTTTAAGGAAATGAAGACCCAAAGAATCTGTTAAACCTGAGTGTTTTTATTAGGTCTGGTGAAGAGTGGGAATTCTTGAAAAACTGATAATGGACTGGGTATACAGCCAGATCCACTCAAGATTTTCTATGAAGGTGGGGAATTCAACACAAAACAGTTATCCCTTATAATCCCACAGGCCAAGAAATTGTTGAATGTGCCCATCATACTTTTAAAACTCTCCTTAACAAACAAAAAACAGGGAGCCAGGAAACCTCTCCCAGAAATCTGACAATGCTGGCCATGAATACGTACAATTTTCTTAACTGTGATAATGTTCTTAACATACTGATAGAGAAACATTTCAATTGACAAAAGGTAGATAATAAGGAGCCCCACCCCTTAGTGTTATACAGAGATCCCTTAGGAGAAGGGTGATGGGAGGGGCCCGTTGAATTGTTAACATGGGGAAGAGGATATGCTTGTGTTTCAGCCCCTACAGGTCCTTTGTGGCTACCCACCAAAAGAGTGAAACTCTACCATGGGAGACCAACCCCACTGACTCTTGTGGATAACTCAGACCAAGAGGATCTGGTGTCTCAAGGACATGAGACCAACTGTCCCAGATGGCTGTGATGGAGCGCTGATGTTGGATCTGAGCCCATCACCAAAATTGGGGGAAGCAGGCCACAGGGACCACTTCACCACCTGAACCCAAGGGGTTAATGTGGGGAGATTCAAGAACCCTTAATAGCAGGGCTGAAGAGATCAGGAAGGATGTAGGGTTCGCAGACATCCAGAAATCTGGCTGCCAGTTAATGTTACCCATGAATGGGAAGATCCAGGAGGCCTGGCCACCCTCAACCATGCTTTCTCTCACGTGAGAGTGTGGCACTTCTTAAAAACTCTCCTTGCTTGTATTGTTTCCACTATCATTACAGCTGCCTTTGCTGCTGCAGCTCTACTGCTCTAGCTGAGTCCATCCAAACTGGTCGTGCTGTTTATTCCCTCCTCACCAATACAACTCAAGAAATGATTCAACAAAGACATATTGACCAGGAGATCCTTGCTAGGCTTTCAGCCATAGAGTCTGCAATAATATGTCTGGGAGAATGACAGGATGCTCTTGTCATTCATCAACAACTCACTTGTGATCCTCGCTTCTCTAAACTGTGTGTCACTCTCCTGAAATGGAACTCCAGTTAGCTCTCATGGGAGGAGGCCCAACATCACCTGTGAGGGGTATTTTCCACCAGCCTCAAGGGACAAATCAATCAACTCCAGCTTGAGCTATGTCAACAACCTCAGGACATTAAGCAACTCACTGAGCAGGAGGTCTTTCAGACCCTGTGTGACAACTTACAATGACTCAATCCAAAGACTTGGTTTGAAGGACTATACTTATATGTCTGGGTCATGGAGGCTACAGGATGCCTCCTAATCATTGGGGTCTTTTGTGCCTTGAAATGTATATACAAATTGTTTTCCAGGGATTGTATATTTGTAGAGCAAGTATCAGGCTTCATCAGACTTACCACGATGTCCATTATAACAAACAAGAAAGTGGGGGATGATGGGAGCCATCCTGCCTGGTTTCAGGGACTGTGGCCTCATTAATGGACAAAAGAGTCCCATGGCTAGGACTGAGCAAAAAGGCCTTGGAGCCATGAGCCACTAAGGAGACAGAACCTACCCTCCTGTCAGGAGTGCAGCTTCTGCCTCCCTCACTTCCCCCTGCTTGGCCTGGGCGAATGATTGGTAAGATTCTTCAAGGAAGGGACAACCTAAGACAGACACAGTCACAAAGGGCCACCAGAGAAGGACTTAGGGGTCTACAGAGAAGGGGCAGAAAGACCCTCACCCCTCAGCTTTTTCATAGCTTGAGTCCTCATTCTATTTGTAAAGTCTCCTAATCTCTTGGCCGTTTTGCTCCCCCTGCCTCACTCAGCCTGAAAACAATGCCAGAGGCAGCTGTGGACTTGTACTAGAATGAACAACTCCCAGGGGCAAATCTGGCCTGAGAAAGATGTACATTTTGTCCTTTGAAGCCTGCTCTGCCTAGCATAACCCTGTTGATTACAGTGGCACCAGTACCTTTGGTTATGCCACCATAACAAACAAAAAAGTGGGAGATATTGGGTGGTTTCCAAGACTGTAGCCCCACAAGAGCAAGCCCTGAAAGGGGTTAGTAAGTCTCCCTGAAAAACCAGGGAAAAACGCAGGTGACAGACATGACCTGACTCTAACACTGAGGTTTCCCATGGGAACCAGGTCTGATAAATACATTGTATCCTTTGAAGCTTGCTCTGCTTTGTTTTATATAGCCCTGGTGATATAAACAGGATGTTTAAGTTCAAGGCATAAAAAGTAAACTCCTATCTCATGAAATACATCTTTAAGACCCGCTGGCATCAGCATGACTAACAGACCCTGACCTATGACAAATCTCTGTGTTCCTTCAATTGTTATCAATAGATAATGCCTGTTTTTGTATGACTGTAGCCTTTTGACATAGCTTGATGAGCTATGCATGTATGCATCTACACATACCATTCTCAATAAAAGCCATTTGGGAGAAGGACTCAGGACGTTCTCCACTAGAGGGAATGGCTATCCCCTTTCCTACTGGAACAGCAAGATTATGTTCAGGACAACTTATTTACCATACAAGGTGGACAGGAGGATTCTGCTGGATGGAGTTCCTTCCACACATAGGAAGATACAACAGGACAAATGTGAGCTAAGTGCAGTAACCTGGGGAAACTTAGCAAGGCCTATTTAGATTCATCTTGATGTCCTTTATCTTCAGAGATAGGGTTTTATGACCTGCTTCAGGAGAAGGTCATAAAGTCCTTCCTGCACATGTCTTTTATCAATTCCTTCAACTTGAAATATTCAAAATATTAAAGTGCTATATTTTGAAATGGCATGTCCTGAACCTCATTATACGAGAGAAAATATCAGGGCAAGAGTTTCTTATCTTGCTCTTTTATTTTAATTTTTTATTGTTGTTCAATTATAGTTGTCCCAATTTTTATCCTGTTGGTTTCAGAGAGAGAGAAAGGAGAGAAACATCAGTTTGTTGCCTCCTGGACATACTCTGACTGGGGATTGAGCCTACAACTCTTTGGTGTCAGGGAGAATTTTCCAAAGAATTGAGCCACCCAGGCAGGACTTATCTTGCTCTTTTGGTCTAGAATGAGAATCTGGCATCCCCATGCAGGTCTTCTTTCAGACAGATGGTGTTGAAGGATCAAAGGTGAAAGTGCCATCACCGTCTGAGCTGCAGGTGTAAAGCCACATCAGAGAAAAATTGACATCCTGGGTATGACCACCTGTTTGGATGTGTGATAGGCTTGTATAAAATAATACTAATAAGCAACTAGAGAACATGTGGTGTAGTCAAGAGCTTTTGTTCAGAAGTCAGTTAGAACAAGATTTCATTAGTTGCAAAACTTTAGGAGAGTCATTTGCTTTCTTCAAGCCTCTTTTTTTTGTTGTTGTTCTGTAAAATGGGAATCATCAAGTCATTCTAAGGCTTAAGTTTTTTAATCCTTACCCAACAATATGTTTTTTTATTGAGTTTTAGAGAGAAATGGGAAGGAGAGAGAGACAGAGAGAGCAATGATGTGAGAGAGAAACATCAATTGGTTGCCACCTGCACATACCCAGACTGAGGACTGAACCTGTAACCCAGGCATATGCCCTGACCAGGAACTGAACCTACAATATTTTGGTGTACAGGACGATGCTCTAACTGACTGAGTCACACCTCCAGGGCTGAGGATTAAGTTGAAAAATGCATGTAAAATACTTGGAAGAGAAAAAATGCTGTATAAATTGTAATTATATTATTTGGTTTTTGTTGAATCATTGTCATAAGCTTTCCCACTATGACAAGTTCTCTTTAATTTCTTTGATCTAAAGGATTTTCCACTTCTTGAAGAATAGAAAGGGAAAGCAACTAGCAAGGGGAGTCAGTCAGTTAGAAGCCATTGATTTTACTTTGTTTTAACTGTGGTTTCATGGGTATCATGTATCATTGCTTAGGTTCATAAGTTAGTTTTGTGAGATTTCATGTCTTAGGGTCATCAGAGAGTAGTGAAATTTAGGGCTTGGGTGTACAGGGCTTGTAAAACTGACCTAGCTCCAGGGACTTGGGTCAGGAAGGAGCAGAGCATTCTGGTATTCAATATCGAGAGGCTGTGACATAGCAGTTCTGGAAGGGAGGATGGGGGGCATCTTAAGCTGTAATTCAAACCTTGGGGACTGGTGTAGAAGGGTAATTTTCAGAGATATGTCCATAAAAGCCTAGACTCCCATTGATGAGCTGGTCTCCATGGCAGCATCCAGTCCTGAGCAAGGGGCTGGCATGACAGTGAGGGGCATCGGGGTTCTGGTCAGCATATCTCATCAAGTGCACCAGCTCAGCTTGGGAAGATGCAACATCCTGGATTCTTGGGGCTTGAGAGCCCAAAATGTTATCAGAATACTTCTGTTTCATCAGACCCCTGCTGAGCTGCTGTGGATGTAAAAATGATATGGCTATTGTGTCCTGCCCACATCAGTATTGGCTCAGGACCCAGAATATTGATCTGGGGCTGAGATTGAAACCAGAGAGTTGGAAAAAGCCAAAACAGGGTGCTTGACTGCATGCTTTAGATGAGAAAAGACTCGTGAATTGTGAAGAGCTTTGTAAGAAGTCCAAATGAAGTCCAGTTTGACTGAGGTTATAATTCTTCTTGGAGTACTTGCTTTTTAGAAATACCAAATATTTTTGAAGATCTGGCACTGTCACTCATCAGCTGTGTAACTGTTACTAACTCAAAAGGTACTGGGAAGAGCAATGATGTAATGTTTGTTACTGTCAGTTGAAAAATTCTGTGTAAATGTGAGAGAGTCCAACAGTAACACAATTCCAGGGAAGAGCCTGTAATATTTTGGGTGCTCAGATTCATGAACTGTACAAGATGAAGAAATAGAGCAGATTTTTTTATTCTTTGAGTTTCTTTGGGGATTAAATGATCAATTAAATTTCAATTTCTTGAATTTTTTAAAAACTTTTCAGCTCTTACTCACAAAACTTACCTAAAAGAGGATTTTGTGGTTTATGTTAAGAATGTATAGTGGAATTGTTTTGAAGCTTTAATTTATTTGTTTTCTCTGTATTTGTTTGACCTTGGACCATCTCTCCCATTGAAATAGACCATTTTGTGTTTGTTGTCACACAGAGAAGTTACATAACAATGGAAAATGGAGAAAAAACAATCTCCACCTGAGTTTCAAAAGCCCATGGTGTGAGAAAAAAAAAGATTTATGTTATAGGCAAACAACTTGAGAGAGGAAGCATTATGAGCTAGAGGAACAAGGCTTACCTCAGCCCTGAGATCAAAGAGTCCCCTGACTGAAGGCATAGGGAGAAATAGAAATAAAGTGATGGGGGAGAAGTTGGTGAACCCTGGGATGATAATCTGAGAAAATCATGTGACCCAGAGTAGAGTCTCTTTCTATCATTCAGCCAGCCTTTGCTTGAGCAAAGTAACTGTTCGTCACTTAGACTCACCCAAGTAGCATTTTTCTAAGGGACATTTTTCTTGAATTCCCCTAGAGATTCTGGTAAACCAACTCTATTTCAGGCTAGAAAAATCTGTTGATGTGTCACTTCTAGTAAATAACTTTGTTTTATATTTGTCTGTTTATATTTTAACAAATACAATTGACATTCTTTTTATTCAGTGCCACAACAGCAGCTGAAGTACAGTACAACGAATGCATGCATGAAAGAATAGAAATAAAAGCACTTGCTTTTCAACCATGACAGAATGATATTGATAATTAATGAAAAAGTTTCTGTATGTTTATATAATTTACACATCCTACTATAGGTGCATCAAGACATTTATTAGTACAGATTTTAAAAAGGACAAATTATGGGTAGAAATATGATTGTTCTTATGGCTGGTAGAATCTTTTGTGGGCAGCAGTCTCTTTTTTTGGCAGAAACCAACAGTAATGATTATCAATCTGTTTCTTGTCATCCATTCTGCTGGGGACATCCACTAGCAGATGCTTAAATTCACAATTACTTGCAAATCATTATCACTAGCAAGGTGAGCTTGTAAGCTCTCTAGAAAGTACCAATTATTAGCATATTTACTGGGACCAGGGCTACCTCCATATCCAGATATATTGCTTCTGAGTCTTTAAAAATATACTAATCTTTTATGCTGCTAAGGTGTTCTGAGGCCTTTGCCTAGACTAGTGGAAATCTTTCAAAAATTAAAGCATCCGTTGGTGAACTAATAATGATCTATAATGTAGGCTTTTGGGTGCAGGGAAAATGAGCCAATATTGTGTAACGTGGAAAACTTCTTTTTAAACGCTAAACAAATCTAGTGGGTAGTGTTGCTTGGTTATGTGGGTGGTCCTGCTTCGTCTCAGACTGGTGAAGTAGGAACTGTCTTTGCTTTGAAGAGCAGATGCCATAAAATAAACAAAGAAGTCTCAGCAGAAGAGGCTTCAAACGTGGGAAGGTGAAGTAAGCTGTTTCAAGAGAAAAGTAAATGCCCCATCAAGTTCACACCTCATAAAGAGAGGTGAGAACAGGACCAATCAGCTCAATGGGAATCTTTTATATTGTCCTAATCCCTGATAGAGCAGTTGCTCAGGTCAGTTTAGTTACAATGTTTGGGCATCAAGATACATGTAGGTGAGCAGATTCCATTCTTATTTCTCTTTTTGAAGCTTATATAGTTTTACATTACTTGTACTTGACCTTGGAATTAAACACCTAGACACCATGCTGCTTCCAAAATCCAGGAAATGAGAAAATGTTTCCCCTGTAGGCTATTCAAAGGCCAATTATTTCCTGATTAAAACAAATAGAACTCAGTATTTGTCCTAATACATATGCTGGCATGAAAATAATTTACCTGAAGGCCTATTATTCATTCAGTGTGCCCATCCTACCACGTGCAAAGAAAGAAAGCCACTAAGGAATAGCCTATTTATTCATATACACATGCAGTGAAGAACACAGAAATACTTGAAATTAGTAGAGGAAAAAAATAAATGAATCTTGCGTATCTCATGAGATTTTATCTTGTTCCCAAAACCTTTAGACTAAAGTGGGGAGGACAGTATAAAAATATTTACTAAAAAAAAAAAGGTTCAGAATAAAGGAATATTAACAGGTTGTTAAACCATGAATCTGCAGCCATAATGAGCCCCCTGAGGGTTCCCCAAACCTTTGCTTTCTTCTTTTGTTCTTGCTCATGTGTCTTCCGACACTCTTCCCTGGTCCAGAAACAAGGTTGTTCATAAGCTTTCTTGTGGAAGCTAACTCTGTTTATGTGCTCATTCAGAGATTTAGTTTCTTTAGATTGTCCCCATGATTTCAGTTTTCCTTTGTGTGGCTCATAGTTGAGGGGAAAGGTTTTGAGCCATTATTCTCTTGGGATACACCCTGGTGAGCCCTCCAATAGAATAATGGCTCAAAGTTACTTTAATGTAGTTGTGAGCTTTCCACAAATTTTTAATACATTTTCCCAGAATATGTTTTTTCATTTGAAAATAACATGAGTTATTAAAGTTTGAGTTTTTCTAGGAGCTTTCTGGTGTCTAAAATGAGTTCTTACTACCTTAGGTGGTGAGTCATCTTTGATGTTGGAGTGACAGTCTCTAGGTCTCTAGTGACAATCTTTATCTGCCCCATTGGGTTGGGGGCAGGGGGACATGCCAAAGAAATTGAAAGAGGAATGCTATCTGGATATGTTGAAACAGAATGATCAACTCTAGGGACAGAAAGTTTCAAGCAATTGAAAATGATGAAGTGTCCCCATTAACCTGCAGAGTAGTTTGTCAGATGGAGATAAAGTTAATACCAAAGGGTCATTGCATGAATTAAGAAGGATGATGTATGTATGTTGCATGGGACTGGGGGCAATTCTGTATTGCACAGAACTGTCTCATGCATTGCAGAATTTCTAACATTCTTGGCCTCTCCATCCATGGAAATCAAGCTGAACTTCTGGAACCACTATAACAAGTAGAGTTGTCCATTTACATTTCCAAAGTTATGTTGGCACGGGGTGGAAGGGGGATGGGCACCACTCATTCAGCCCTGGACCATTGAACTAATTGAGTTGTAAAGAGCCTTCCAGATTTGTGCATGAATGAAAGCATAACCTTGCATCCTTGCCTTTCTTTTGCATCTAATTAACAATATAGAACTGATCCTCCAATGCATTCGGTGAGACTATTTTAAACACTTTTCATTTTGTTACACTGAAAGTACTCTACATATTGAGGGTACCAGGCACTGAAAACACCAGGGGAATAGGAATCATGAATATGAGTAACTGCTCTTGGGTGAGTTGGGGGACACTAGAAATCCTGGGTAACTGAGTCGTAGCTAGTATTTTTTATAATTAGGTGAAGAACTATGACCAGAGTAGAAAATGCTGCATAATGGGAAAATGACATGCTGGAAACGCTGGCTCAGGAGTCAGGAAATCCCCACTGTCAGCTCCCTTAGGGTAACCCCCTGGGGTTGAGTTAGCCACACCTGAAGGGGTCAGACCCCAAAGCCGTGTCAGTCTGCAAGTGTGTCCATGTCTTTATGACAATGGGACAATATGGCACAGACCCATTTATAGAAGAACATCAGTGAAGGCAGCTCACCATAACATAGTTAAAAGCAGTGATTGTTTCCATGAGTTCTTTTTCTATTTTGTTTTGATTCCTGATTCAAGACTACAACAGATAAATCAGAAAAGCAAAAAACATACTCAGAGAAGGCTGCCACCTGGAGGAACACACCATAAGTCACCGAACCATCGCAACTCCCCCAAATGTCCATATTTTCAGGGAGTGGTCCGGATGCCTGGAGCTTTGCATTTTTTCAAGGACATCAAGTTATTCCATTTTAAGCTATGTGCCTATCAGAGAGAAATGAACTGTTTCATTGAATGTTGGTTTGACTTTAGTTTACATGCCATTTTTAACTTTTAACCATAAATCCTGTGGTTGCAGCTGCAGTGCTGTTGTGTCCTCCCCATTGTCCGAGAACTCAGACTTAGTGACAGGAAGAGCCAGGCAAGGTCAGAAACCTAGAGAAGTAATGGTTGACCAGTAACTATACTTTCCATAAAAGGACAGGAACTCCGAATTCTGTTAAAGCAAGAAAAGGAGAAAGGGGTTAGGAGAAGTTTCCAGGACATAGTCAGGGTAAGGATTGTTCCAAGGGTCTCCACTTCTGAAGTGAGAAGACACTGAGTTGGGAAACAAGGTTCTACTCTTACGAATTTTTTTTTCCTGCCGGATATCTTAAAGGTCACATAGCTATTAGTATAAGAATGTTTTTAACCACACAAGTTTCAGTAAAATTAAAATCAAATGCTACTAAGGAAACCAATTTTTTTAAATTTATTCTGAATACCAAGTTAGCAAATAAGAAAAATTGCAATGTATAGGGCTACATAGCTAGAAGTTCTGAATGGCATAACAGTGCCAGGGAAACCACAAACTGGGTTTTCTACCCCAAAATGTGGAAACATATTTTTCATCTTTTTCCTATCTCAAAGACTAGACGAGGAAGTTGGTGTCTGAAAACCAATTCACATTCTGTTCACCAAAACAGTTACACCTCAAATGGCAAAGCACGAAGGGACTTTGTCCCAGCAAGGCAGAGACTCTAAGTGTGGCTGGAGAAGTTTCCTGATTCTGCTGACACTGTGTGTGGGGGGTGGGGGGAGGTGGAGGTGGTGGCTAGACAGTCAGTGGGAAAGAGGTAGTATTGAAGAGACGACAGGAAACAGCTTCTCAGAAGTGAAATGGGAGGTCATGACTAGACTTATTAGGAGAGAGGAGAGCAGGCTGGTGCCACATTCAAGAGTAAATAAAGAGGGGTCTATGGACAGTATGGCAGGGGCAGAACAGTGTGGCTGGATGAGGGGGATCACTCATAGCTTGAGAAAGACCTTGCAATTCAGGGGGCACGAGTGGGACTTCGTCCAGAGTATGTAAAATGGAGAGGCCAAGAATATAGTCCACGCCCCACATTCTTGCTGCTTTGGAAGAGTGAGGAAGATAATGGAAGCCACTAAAAGTCTTTAGCACAGTGCCTGGCACAAAATGAGCACTCCTAAATGAAAGTCATTATTTTATCATTATCATTTTTTTTTGTTTTAGTGAATATGTTTTCTTTCCAGCCCATCAGTTGGCATAAAGTAGCTTCTTGGGAAAGTCAGATGATTAAATGGAGTGGTCACAGAAGTAATAATGGTCGTGTTGACTGTAAACAAAAGGTGACTAGGTATTTTATCACCAAAAAAGATTTATTCAGAAAAAAGGAAGGAGTATAATCTGGTATGTGGAGACATGGTGAGCCACATGCAAGCAAAGAGAGCAGGAAGATGTAGGAAGCCCTGTGTTACAGAGGGGAAGAGGAAGTTAAGGGGAAGGGTTGTTACAATCATGGAGCTCTTTCTGTAGGGCTTTAGTGATTGACATAGAGTGTGAGAGCTCCTACCACAGGCTCTCTGATTCTTGTGTAGGTTAAGATCTCTGTCATAAATTTTGACAATAGCAAACACTTATTTTGCACTTACTATGTGTGTATGTACTTACTATGTGCAAAAATGGTTCTAAAAGCTTTGCATATAGCTCTATGAAAGGGATATTATTACTATCTCCCCTTTTACAGATTAGGAAACTGAGGCCCAAAATAGCTCATCTTTAGTAAGTGGCAGACCCAGGGCTCAAACCCATGGAGCCTGGCTCCAGAAATCTTGCTCGTTACCAGGACATATTGCAGGAGAGAAAGAGCAGCTAGTCAGGAACTGGAGGATTCTGGAGCCTACTGAGGGGTTGCATCTGGGCAGCAAACCCTGGAAACACAATCAAGAAAGAGAAAAATGGGTCTCTTTTGTGTAGCAGAGAAGCTCTTAGCCCAGACAGGAGCTGTGAACAGAGAGGGTCTGCAGGGCCAGGGTCAGAGGCAGGGCCAGTAGTCATTCAGTCTCTCCTCCTTCCCCTCACTCCCTGGGCCTGTAGCTCTCTGGTACTACCTATGAAATGATGTGAGGAAGTGGCTTGGCCAGATGTTGCAGCAGCCACAGCTGCAAAAGAACAAGCAATGCAATCCGTAGAGAAGAAATGATCACAAGCAGCTCAAGCAGGGCTTCATAGGCCTTGATACAGAGCCCCAGAGGAAAAAAAACTAGGTAAGAAAGCAAGCACCTTGAGTAAGATTGCACAGTAGGGAACATGTAATCTGTGTCCTCTCACATCCTTTTTGTGTGTCTCTTCCTCACACCCTAACCCCCTCTGGACTTCACAGCCTTCGTCTACCCAGGATCCCTTAGTATGATGGTTCACTTAGGCCTGCCCTCCTCTGTCAGCAAGACCTTGTGCCTAGAGTTCTTCCTCCTTGTTTCTCCCATTGTTACCCAACCAAAGGGGGATTCAACTGTCCGCCACCACCAATAGGCAAATTCTACAGTCAGAAGCTGATGAGGGAGGAAAGAGGTTTTCATTTAAATGCTGCACAATCTGGGAGAATGGCAGACCCTTGTCTCAAAGCCCATACCCTCTGAGAAATGCAGAGGAAAACCCAGCCATCCTCAGCCAGACCAACACCAAAGGCAGCCTCCAAGTTCCTTCTCCCATTGAAAGAACCATCTTTTGGGACCCACAAGTGCCCATTGGATGGTCATCCAGGCAGCTCAGCTTTTCTTCTGGTCACTGACGGGCCTCAGGCTCACTCCTAGAACCTACATGGGGGGCCAGTGTCACCACCAGCCATGCTGTTTCCAGGGTCTGAAGGTTCCATATATGCACCAGCCAGTACATTTGCAAGGTGGGTAAAAGAGCACTTTCTTTCCTTCCCTGGCCACCATTCTGACCTCTCTCAGTAGGTGCCTGCCTTCCTTGGTCCCACCCCCAATCAGAAGCAAAAGTGGGTGGGAAGGTCTTTCCCTCTACTCAATTATCCTGCTAGCCTTGCCTGTGCTCAGGGCAATGCTTGCTGCTGCTGCCATCTTGCTGTGGGAATGGGGGGTCTGCTGTCAGGAGCCGGTCATTCCACACTGGGGGATGGAGTGTTCACAAGGCACAAGCTCAGTTACCTGGACCCTGCAGCCCTGCCTGTTGCCTCAGGCAGTTGGCAGTCTCCTGCAGTACCCCTTCTTGTGTCCCTGCACTCTGCCTGCTCCCGGCTGTTCATTCAGGCTATCAATATTGCCATCATACTTTTCAGTTGTTCTGCAACTTTCCCATCTGGCTGATCCAGCTGGAAGAAATCTCATAGGTGAATTTTTCCTAAGGAGTGGAATTAAATGCAGCCTTTTGAGTGACTTTTCTTGGGGATATTGATGTAATAGGAAGCGGGGTGAGGGGGGGGGTTGTACATACCATAAATTGCAGGGCACCAGTGACCAATAAGTCTGCTCATATGCAAAGTGATAAAGTCTCTATGAGAAGCATTTCAAATGAGATGCATTGCCTATAATGCATTTTATTTTATGCTATCTTGTACTATTCTCTATTTTATCGTTCAAATGAATTATCAGTTTTTGGGAAACAGGATCAATTTTCATATATTTTACGTATCACATAATACCTAGGAAAGATATTTAACAAATGTGCCTTTGTGGATTCAATTGGGAGTATAGTGAACACTATGGAAAAGTTCATTTTAGCAAAAAAAAAAAAAAAAAAAAAAATCT
>PVKM010026641.1:0-19234 GCA_004027735.1 Carollia perspicillata | reverse complement strand
GTGGGTGGCAGGTGGGGAGAGGTTCCTGTCAGCAGGAGGACCAGGGCTGTGAGCCCACTGCTTGTCCCCAGTGCTTATCTTAGGCGTGGAAATGCTGGAAACCATGGTGACAGTGATGTCGTTAGTCATCTCCTAATTCTGAAAGTAGAGCCCTTTTGCATTTTTCACAGTCCGGCAGGTTGTTTGTGTGGTCAGTGTGCTGGCGACAACAGGCTGGGGTCTGTGGCCCCTGCTCCCTGGGCTGTAAGAGGCCAGTCCCGTGCAGCCTGCCGTGTGTTTTGTTTGCAGGTGTCTCAGAGTGCCCAGCTGAGTGCTCCTCTTGTAACAGGGTGCAGCGGAGAGGGGGGCTCCAAATAGGGATTTGGGGTGGGGTCCAGAACTCAAGGTGTCCAGGAAATATTAGAAAGACATATAAGATGTCCTCCCCCCTCCCCCCACAGGTGCGAGCTGGGGGAAGGGACACATGGAGCAGGAGCACGGAGAGCTGTTTTGTACAGCAACAGTTTTGCAGCCAACCTCTGGCATGGTCATGTAACACATCTATAACCTTTAACTGGTTTAATGGATATGTTAAATAGCTGTGGCCATGCTTTGAGCTGGCGGGCGGCAGGGGCAGTGACTTCCACCCAAGACGTAACTGGGAGGCAACTCCCCCTGGTTACAGCACCTGCGTGAGAGGTTGGAGATGACTGGCTCCACACCATGGTGCCACGCCTGCCCAGACCCACTATGGCAGCCCAGCAAAGCTGGAAAGATATGAGAGTGCTGGCAAGTGTAGCCAATTGTGGGAGGAGTCAGAAATAGGGCTGTAGAGGAGGATTGGCTGGTGGCGGGCGGGGGGTGGTGCTTTAAACCCAGACACGGCAGCCATTGAGGGGAGAAACACGTGGCTTTGGCCAGAACCACAGCCCTGTGAGGGAGAATCACCATGCAGCTTTAGTGGAGAACAGCCACTCGGCTTTGGCAGAGTGGCCACCCACCACTGCCCGCCCCCCGCAGCTTTGCCAAGGAGAACCACTTGGCTTTGGCAGAGTGGAGACCTCCTCGCAGCCTTGGTGAAGAGAGGACCATGAGGCCGCCTAGAGCCTGAATCACAGACTGCTTCTTTCCCTGAGATACGGTACCCCAGATAAGAGCAGAGGGAGAAGGCAGGACTGTGCATCCATGGGTACCCTAAAGGACTTTGATATTTTAACGAAGACATTAGATTACTACTTTAAGTCTGTATAGCTTTAAATAAACATTTCCTTTGCTTTTCGCAAATCTCTGGCATTGAGAGATGTCTTTCCTCTGGTGGCAGACAATGCGAACCTAGTCGGGGGTACTTTTGGTAATAGTATATCGTAACCCCCCCTTGGTCCTGTTCTGTAACACTCTCACGAGCAAGGATGCAGGTGCCTTACGGTTCCCTCTGCCCTGCGTGCACTGTTGGCACAAAGGAAGGCAGGCCCAGCTGCTCTGCCCCTTCGGTGAGCTTCCACGAGGCCCAGCATTGTGCCTCAAGAACATGACACTGTCCTCTGTTCAGAGGTCAGGGGTCAGAGAGCTGAGGACCTCCTCACTGGCTTCTCAGTGACAGAAGTGCGTGGACTCCCTGGCTCCTTCACAGAGTCTCTCGAGGTGAGAGTGAGGCAGTTGTTGGCTGCATCTTTGGTGTTGAGAATTCTCTTAGTCTAGTACTAATTGTTGTCCTGGCCAAGAAGACAGGTTCTTGGGTTCCTGTCTCCTTGGGCGAATCTCTGACCCTGTCAGCCTCAGGTCCTCCTCCTCTGTGGCCTGGAGTGCTGATGCCCATCGGTGCACGGGAAGACAGCCCTGGGCCTGCGGCTTCCTGCCCCAGTCCTACCACATTCTCCAGGTAGAAGGCTTGCCTTCCCTGTAGTCTTCCTCCACAAAGACAACTAGTTCCAGGGTGCATTGGTGAAGTACTTGAGTCAGATTAATGTAGAAGTTAAGTTTATTTGTCCTGTGGTAGAATCGAGTTGTTTTGCTCTAACCTGACACCTTAATTTTGTGTTCACTGGTACATTCTTCCATCTTCTCCTCTTCTTCATTGTCGTGTGTGTGTGTGTGTGTGTATGTGGCCAGGCGCTGTCTGTAGCCAGCTCAGATCACACATCACAAACTAATGAGGCCAGACAGTAGATTCTCGATGAGGGGGTGTGCTAGTAGTCATCTGAGAAATAACAAAAAGGGGTCAAGAGGAAGCTGTAAACTCTTCCCACTTCTGAGGGATGAGCAGCATTAGTTCCAGACACTTTGCAGGATTAAATAGGATCACGATGTCCCATGGAGCATATAGGAGCCAGGCGCTCTTCTCAGTGCCTTTGATACAGCAGTTCAGTTAAGCCTTACCATGCGGTGAGCTTTATCTCCATTTACAGACCAGGAAAGGGAGGCAGAGCGGCTAGGTAACTGGGTGGGGCCACATGCAGCTGAATGGCACATTGCTGTTGTCAGCGTGACAGCCATCTGCGGGTGTATGGTCTCCTGTCTTCTGGGGCAAATCTCTGACTCTTCAGCCTCAGGTCTTCCTCCTCCAGCTGTGTTTCTGCCTAGTGTAGTGATTTCAGGTATTTGTGACATGGTAGCATCTGGTATACCTTTCATAGGTACGTTTATTAGTAATTTTGGTACAGCTCGTGTTGTTACACCTTTCAGTGAAGTACTGACACAAAGGAAGGAACAAATCATAAGAGTAGAGAATGTGCAAATCTTGACGTGCCACCGAATGAGCACGCCCTGGACAAGCAAAGGTGTGTCACCAGCCACCGGGGCTCCTGTAGGCCCCTCCCTGCCACCCAGTTGTAAGCATTCTTACTTCCTGTTTCTGAGCTTCTCATATACTTATTTTTTAAATGAACTAAAATTTGGGGAAGCTTTTGATATTCCTTAGGGTGTTATGAGTTGATAGAGTGGGTTTCTGAGTTTACTTCCCAGATATTAGTTTCATTAGAGGTTCTGATGTGAAGAACCAGTTTCCTGAGCAGAACGACTTCCGGTGCACATCACAGGTAGGAACCACGCAGGGTGTGAGACCGGCAGGCCAGCAGTGAGTGACACCTGCCGCAGTTTGTGCTTCGTGGTGGTAGCAGCAGACGGAGGCCCTGGTCAGAGAGAAAGGGCCTGTTGTGCAAGGCACAGCAGGCTCCACGGGGGCTGCCATTCCTCACCCAGGGTACGGAGTGCCCGGCGCACGCTGCACAGCGTGGGTTGGTGTCGCAGCAGGGGCCCTCCAATTTTATACGGGGGCTGCTCACAAACCTGACTGACTGTCGCCCCCGGGAGGGCGGTACCCTGCTGTCCAGGTCGACCAGAAGGGAGACACCACCTGCAGCTGGGAGGAAGACAGTTACAGTCTGGGACAAACGCTGACACCAGACGTGGGGAAATGCCTCCCAGTAACGCCCACCCCCTGTGTCGTTATCGCCTTTTTGGCCTGGGTGAATGTCCCCATTTCACTTTATCAACCCCTTGGATTGATTTGATCTGCACAGGTTGTCCGGTGGTGGCATAGCTGCCATCAGCAGGGGGAGGCCAGCCTGTGGCACTGACCTCAGTCGGGCCGAGGGTCCCTGCAAGACAAATGCTATAAACCAGGGTGTCAAACTCATTTTCACTGGGGTCACATCAGCCTCATGGTTGTCTCGAAAGGGCCTAATGTAACTTTAGCACTGTGTAAATGTAACTACTCCTTAACAGTTGAGCGAGAGCTCGGCGCTGCCACAGGGTAGAAACAAGGTGCCAGGCCGGGTAAAGCAAGGTTAGAGGGCTGGACTTGGCCCGTGGGCCTTGTGTTTGCCACCTCGGCTATAAAGCATCAGTGTTTGTTCCATTCATTCAGTCATGAAGTGTCCCCCGAGTTAGAATTATGAACAAAGTACTTGCCCTCTGAGAGCATACAGGCAAATAAGCAAGTGGTCATCCCACCACGTGTAGGTGCCGTGAATGTGCCTGGTCTGCATAGCCCCACAGTGGGTGGGGCGGGGTGTGTGGAGAGGTAAGAGTTGGGTGGCCGGGCTCTCCCTTTCTGGAGAGACTGCAGTGGCAACGTTTGGTGCTCTGGGTGACAAATGCCAAAAGCAGGAGATAGCCCTACAGGCTTTGGGCTTTCGTTTGTGTTAATTCCCTTTGCATTTGATGATACGTTGCCTTTTCTCAAATCACTGTTTCTGTGTAGTTAGGAATCAGTTCTATGCAAGTTCTCTAGTTGCAGGGTCCACCTTTTTTTTCAGGCCTTGTACTGCCTGATATGGAGCCTGCACAGCAGTTGCATGAGGAGTCCAGGTCTCTGGAGGGTGGCTCTGGGAGGAAATTCGTTGCCTTCCCCTGGGTTCTAAGCTACAGAGCCCAGGACTCTGTCAGGGTCATTTCTCTTGTCCCTGCGGCCCGCATGGCGGCGTGGTGGCAGAAACCTGCTGACCAAATGCAGAGAATCCACGCGGCCTCTAGCCAGACTGTGAAAGCCCACGCTTTCCATTATTTTAAGAGATAATGTTAGTGACTCTAATTTTCGTAAGTGAAGCTTCGTCATAGTCAAAGAGTGTGTGTGAGAGAGCGTGCGAGAAGTAGAAGGTGTGTGGTTTTGCAGTGGACCGCTGCTTGGAGGAGCCTGGCCAGGCCTGCCTGTTAGCCCCGTTGGCATCACGGCTGAGCGGTTTGACTCTGGATGAGGTCCTCACCCCTTTGCAGCTATGTAGTCACCATCTGTCCGAGAGGTTGGGCTACCTGCTCTGTAAGGGTTGTTTCAAGTCCTCCTTTTGTGGCTTTTCAAACTACATTGATAAATGCTAGCTATAGACAAAAGTACATATAAATATAAATATATGTATAACTCCATCATTGAGTGGAACTGTAAGTTTGTAGGAATATTTTCTCTGTAAAATTACATGTATAAAAATTTCAAGAGGAGACTCTTTGTCCATTTAGAGACTCGTGAAGAATGTATAAGGATTGGGCCATCACAGCCAAAATGGTGTTGATGTGAAGGGTCTTGTGGTGGTGGCTTCCAGCAGTTTTCTTCCTTCAGTCATGTCCAGCTGTGGACCCTGGTCCCAGAGAAGGTGCTCTGGCGGGCATGGAGCCCGGGGCCTTGGGCTGTGGGAAGAGCATGAGTCTAAGATGTGGCCATGCTCTGTCTGCTAAGTAGGACAAAGACTTTGTCCTCCCTGTCCCATATGGGGTGAGCGCTCTTGCCAGGTGGGGACCTGCCTTGTGCCGGTTTCTTGGGTCTGCTCTGAACCAAGACCTTGACACCCTTACTGGCTGTGTCCTAGTGTCTCTGGGCCAAGTGTGATGGCACATTTCAGCCTCACACAGCTGCTGACTTGTCCCTTCTCTTTCAGAGCGGAGTGGCCTTGGCCGTGGTGCAGCCTGAGCCCGGAACCAGATGAGCAGAGACATCTACGTCCACACCTGGCCGTGCTCCTACTATTTAGAACTTGAGAAGCGATGGGTTCCTGGAAAACTCTTGTTAACTTCATGCTCAGTAAGATTTATGACTGATAAAACTGGAGGCTTCCTTGTCGACTTTCCCCTTGCCAACATAGTTGAGATCAAGAAAGAGGCTTCTCATTTTATCTTTGGTGCTGTCACCATCCTGGAAAAGGACCATGTCAAGCACTGGTTCGGCTCCTTGCAGCCTAGTCGGAACGTTGTTTTCCATGTCATTGAGCATTTCTGGAGAGAGGTGCTGCTGTCTCAGCCAGGAGCTGCTGGGCGGACATCCTCCTCCCCTGTGACCAAGGGGAAGCAGCTGACTGGTCTCATGGCCTCTTCCCAGAAGCGTCTGGAAGATGCAGCCAGGGTCCTGCACTTCCAGGGTGAGCAGCTGGACAGCGTAGCAAGCGGCCTGGACAGAATGGCCTCTGATCTGGACGTGGCTGACAGGTGAGACAAGTGCTGCCGTCCTGCGCTGCTCTTGGTAGCTGGGGGGTCTTCCACACCCTGTGTGAACGTGGCTCACACCTGCTGTGGACAGGTGTGCTGCGCTGGCTGCGCCGGGCGTGCAGGGGGCAAGGACTGGTGTTGACTGCAGGCACACCATTGCCAGGTCCATGTGAGTTCAGTGAGGATCCCCTGTTTAATCCCTAGACTAGCCAGGACCAAGTTGTTGTTGGCTTCACTGTGCTGATGGGGAGACTGAGGCTGAGAGGCCAGGGGATTTGTTCAAGGTCACACGCGCTAAGTTTGTCTAGCGCAGTTTATTTGTTCACATAGCTGTGGAGTGGCCGGGTTTGAACTGAAGCATTTTGGCTCCAGAAGCTGCCACCTGAGCTGTTGGAGCAGCCACTCTCAAACCATGGGCTTGGGGCCTTTCTACTCCCAAAAACTGGGGCACCTGAAGAGCTTTTGTTCCTGTGGGTTATGTTATATTGACCATGTGCTTTTAAAGCTAAAAATTACAAAGTTATTAATTCACTTAAAGAATACAATAATAAACTCATGACCTAGTAATATAAATAACATCATAAAGCAAAGCCTGCTCAATGAAGAGTGGCTGTTTGAGATTTTGCACCTCTGTAAAGTGAGGCCCAGGGGAGTCATGGGGTTCCCAAGCCTGCTTTTGCAGGGAGGGCTGTGCTGTCCAGTCCCAATGGAACAAGAGCAGCAAAGCTGGAGAGTGTCACGGTGCCATGAGGAAGTGATGCTGACCACCCTTTGACAGGCGCTGGCCTGACACTGAGACGTGCAGAGTTCTCCAGGGGTCTTAGAGTCTAGCAGAAATAGCCTCTCTCCACATGTCAGGGGAGCAGCCGGGAGCTCAGGGTGGGAGGCAGCCTCTGGGTTATGGGCCCTGAGCACAGCCTGACACCTTGGATAAGGGCTGCGTGGGTGGTGCAGGTGGGTCCTTGTCCCTGAGGGGCCCCACTTGCACTCACCACCGGCGGCTGATTCCCCGAGTACCTGCCTATGAAGGGCCAGCTGCAGGGACAGAGCCCCAGATCCCACCCTCAGGAGGGGCTTGTGGGGAGGAGATGAAGGGCACTAGATCTTTGTCAGTTTGCCTCTGGGGGATCCCGCAGGATGCCATGTGTTAGGTATATTAAATGTGCAAAGTAGCATGACAGGAACACTGTGGAAAGGGAGACGGTGGGAAACCCGAGCAGCGCAGGCACGTGCAGGCCAGTTTCTTCTGCAGAGCGAGCAGCTGGCGCTCCTGGAGGGAGGGCTGTGCTCCTCAGGTCCGGGGCCCACAGCAAGCCCTCTCGCTTCCCCCTCACATCTGGGGACATTTCTGCTGTTATTTGTTTGATAGTTTTTTCCCTTCAGTTTTTAAAATGTATTCCTTTTGGTTATCTGACTTCATGGACTGATCTAACAGTGTTCTCATTTTTCTGTTTCCTTGTTCTTTTGTTTTACTTGATATTTCTTGCATTTTATCTTCTTACCCTTCTATTTACTATCAAAATTTTAATTCCAAGAGTTATTTTGTGGTCTCTAGATGCTCTTGTTGTCCCATGGGCTTTCTGTGCTGTCTCAGGGACTTACAGGCAGTTTTGTGCAGGAGGGGCCTGGGCCTGCCACCTGGTTCAGAAGGAAATTTTTCTCCTCCTCTGAAGGCTGCCTCCAGAGATGCTGGCCTAGTCCAGTGGGCTCCTTCTGGCCCCTCTGCTTCTGAACGGGGCCCAACAGTGCAGGCTGGGTCAGTGTTGTGGGGGGGGGTCTCTCACCTGCTCTTCTGTTTTCAGTCCTAACTCTGCTTCTGTCTTCAGAAGCACCACCTGTTTTTCCAGTTAGGGTACTGCCATGCAACCTAGGTCATTTTTCAGCTTCTCCTTTGTCTGGTGGTAATTAGGCTCTTCCACAGAATCACAAGGAAAGCATTCCAAGCACCCATGCACGGGAGATTGTGGAGTGGCATGGTTTATTCATGTGGAGACAGAAGCTGCCACCTGGGTTACCAGTGTCCCATCTCTGTCCATCCTGCCATGGAAAATGTCCAATTGTGTCCTCAGCAAGGCCTAGACAAAAGCCAGTATCCAGACTTTCTGCTTCATATTAAAGCCCAGTTCCTTGGAGCCCACAGTGACTGCTAAGTGGTCTTAGTCCCCATCCAGGTGGCTGAGCTCGTTCCCAGCTGCTCTGGTGGCAGAGTCCATGTGGCTGCTAAGGCCACATGGCTGTAGAGAGAGAATGTGCAAGCGCACAGGGCCAGCATGTTCCAGGTTGGTAAGAGGGAGAACTCAGGCCTTTTGCAGCCCACACCATCAGCTGTGGGCCTGATAGCTGCTAGACCCACATTGTCACATGCTTCTGGGCAAGAGAGCACATGAACAAATGGGCAAGTGCATCACAGGGTGGGGGTGGCAGGGAGAGAGAGAGAGGGAAGAGAGACAACAGCAAGGGTGAGCTGCTTTATTCCCCTGGGATTATCTGTGCTTGGGTTTGGGTGGGGTGAGGTCCCTTCTTCAGAAGAACCAGTCAACTTCCTGGGCCTCTTCAGGCATTGGATGGGTCCACCCCTTAGTTAATCCTTTGTTCCCTAGGCTGGACTGACGGGCTTCTATGGTCTAGCACCTCCCCCAACAGTGGGATACTGGACTGGTGAAGGGAGCACTGTTGATCCCCTGGGTGGAACAAGGTGCTGGAATCCCCTGGGGTGTGAAGCTGTAACTTCCTGGCTAGTAAGCAGGTTTAGGCCTCCAGTTTATTAAGCCAAACGTCCAGTTCCCTTTGCTCCTTGATCAATGTCTAGTTAAATACTATGGTAATACTCCCATTGCTGCCTTACAGTTGACTTTCTTGGGTTTGCTACATCTGTTTTTGAGTCTTTAAAATTATGTTACCGATGGGGAACCTCTTTGCCCTTAGGGAAGAGGAATGTTTTCAGTTTGCCACCTAGGATACTGTGATTTATAGTTAAGAAATTCATATTTAGCCCTGGCTGGTGTAGCTCAGTGGATTGAGCACAGGCCTGCAAACCAAACAACCGCGGTTCGATTCCCAGTCAGGGCACATGCCTGGATTGCAGGCCAGTTCCCGGCAGGGGACACACGAGTGGCAACCATACATTGATATTTCTCTCCCTCTCTCCCCTTCCCCTCTGAAGATATATAAAATATTTTTTAAAAAAGAAATTTATATTTGGTCTTCATTCTAGGTTTCTGGCACAGAGCTCATGAAACCTTTGGAATCTCTGATGACAAAGGTGTCATGTGAATGAGGTGATTTTGTTCCACCCTTAAGGATGGGGCTGGTCTCCAGGGATATCGACCCTGGGATTAGAGAGTCGGAAGTTTCAGTCCCTTGGGAAAGGGAGAGGGGCTGGAAATTACATCTGTCCCCAGTGGCTAGTGATTTAACCAATGGTTCATGTGTAACAAAGCCTCAATAAACACCCAAAAGCACAGGTTTTGGAGAGCTTCCGAGTTGGTGTGTGTACACGAGGAGATAAAGGGAGTGGTGGGCTCAGAGCAGGGGAGCCCCCCGCCCCTTCCCCACACCTGGCCCTGTCTACCTCTTCCATCTGACTATTCCTGAATCTTACTCTTTTATAATGAACCAAAAAGTAAATGTTTGCGTTCTGTGAGCCGCTTCAGCAAATTAATGGAACCTGAGGATGGGGTTGTAGAAACCTCTGATTTGTAACCAGTCAGTCAGCAGCATTGCTGACAAGCCTGGTTTGGCCATTATCATCTTAAGGCGAGGGAGTCACTCTTGTGGGACTGAGACCTTAACCTGTAGGGTCCGACCCTCTCTCCAGGCAGGCAGTGTCACAACCGAGCTGGGTGTTTGGTGGCGGGAAAAAACCATACCTCAGAACTGGTGGTTAAGGAATGACCACATCTTTAACCAGTCTTCTGACCCATTTTTCATAAAGACATATCCTTGGGTTTCTTCTTTTTAGCATGCTAAGGTAAAGTTTTTGTTACCAGAGAAAATAGGTTCTTCCACCGTGTCACAGGAAATGAATTTTAGGGACATACATGTAGGAGAATTTTAAGTGCTCCTGGCAAGATTTATTAGGGCAAAAACAAAGGAAGGCTTAGGATAGAAGAGGCAAGATCACAGCAACAGCAGCGAGCCTGGCTAGATTAAGGAAAGTAAGTTATAGAGGCAAAAAGGGGAGCCCTGAAGGCCCACTCCTTCCTTGGTCATAAGTCTTGTGGAGGCCCTTAGAGTTTAGGAGGAAAAAAAGCAAAAGTATGAACCGAGGAAGGGTGCGCAAGGCACAGATTCCTCTGAGAAGGCTGCCGAGTAGGACGAGGCACTTCCCTGGCAGGTCCAGCCACAGAAGCTAGTTGACCTTGGGCTCTTCTGAGGTACACCACGCCCAATGTCTCATCCATGACCAGGTGGTTTAGCTCTACCTTGCCACAGGAGAAATCCAGCTTCTGGGGCCCCAGGCCTGGGACCAGGAGGGCCAGGACCCGGAGCTCTGGCGCCATTGCCCTGGCACCCAAGGCCCCAGTAGTCCAGCTCAGGACAGTCTCCGCTCCCAGCTGCTCTAGGGACTGTGCAGCTACCACAAGGAGACTGGGGCCTTTGTCAGGCTTCCCTGTGTTTCCTTAGGCTTGGGAGACAGCAGGCTTTCTTTCAAACTGCCCTACCTCTTCCCTAGCTTTTCCCAGGCTCCCATCCTAATCCTGTTGGACCTTCTCCCCAGGTTTCGCCAGGTTTGTCTACCCTTTATGGTCACCATGTTGGCTTCTACTGTGCGATTCTCAGTAGAAGCATCTCCTGAGGAGGAGCAGAAGCATCACTCCTCCTCTCAGAAGAAGCCCTACCTACTTCAAAGCTGCCATTTCCTACTCACTGTCTGATTCCATTTGTTCCCTTCCTTTGTTAGTGACTAATACCTGCTGTAACATTTTTATCTAAAATTCTGTTTTAGCCCTGGCTGGTGTGGCTCAGTGGGTTGAGCGTGGGCCTGCGAACCAAAGGGGCGCTGATTCAGTTTCCCAGTCAGGGCACATGCCTGGGTTGCAGGCCAGGTTCCCAGTAGGGGGCGTGCAAGAGACCACAGCACATTGATATTTCTCTCCCTCCCTCCCTCTCTCTAAAAATAAGTAAATAAACTCTAAAAAGAAATAAGATAAAATTTCGTTTTAAATTTCTATCTTTTTTTTTTAAATAGTTCTGAGATCTGTTCTAACTGCTGTCGTTATTGGGAGGACACCCAAAGCGGCTGCAAGTGGGTGGAATGCTGTCTCTTCCAACACCGTCTTGCATGTGGGCAGGTCCTGCCACAGGGCTTGAAATCTGAAGTAGGTTGGTGCACACATCTGCGTTCATGTGGGTTTGCTGGGCTGAGGTCAGATCTTGTTACTAAGCCAGAGGCACTTCTGACAGATAGTGTCACTGGGGACCTGGCCCGTGCCAGGCACTGTTCTGGGAGCTGGGAGACAACAGAGCTCTTGGCGGACCACAGGTTCCCTGCTTGATTTGTGCGAGTTCTCCAGAGAAGCAGAACCAGCAGGGAGACTTACTGTAAGGAACTGGCTTCCACTGATGTGGGGCTGGCAAGTCCAGCATCTGCAGGGCAGGCCAGCAGGCTGGAGGCTCAGAGACCGCCAGTATTGCAACTCCAGTCTGAGACGTCTGCTGCAGAATTCCTTCTCACTCAGGGTGTGGGGAGGACTTCAGCTGCTTGGATGAGGGACACCTGCTTTCCTAAAGTCTACTGATTGTTAATCCCACCCAGAGACCTTCATGAAACATCCAGAATCCTCTTTGGACAAATATCTGGGCCCTGTGGCACACCGTGAAGATGCCTCATCACACCTGCCCTTCAGAACTGTATGTGCTCATGAACTGGGGTCTGCTCACCACCCTCCAGCGGATGAGCAGCGGATGGGACGAGCAGGGAAGGCATTCCAGAGCCTTCGACATGTGCTCTTCACAGTGCTGCTTTCTGGGCTCCGGGCCCCACAGGCCCCTGCGAGGTGTGTCACAGAGCCCGGGTCCTGGGGCTTCTGCAGAGGATGATTTGATGGGAGGGGGTAGCAACAGAGAGGACCCTGGCCTTGGCCATCAGTGAGACAGCTGGTTTCTCTACTCACAGCTTCACCCTCACCCAGCAGAGGCTCTCTGAGGAAAGTCTAGCTTTTCCTGCCGTGTTGAAACCTTGTCCTGGTTCTAGTCACAGGCTGAAACACTGACATAGTTAGTGAAGGAACTGCATCCATCCAGTAAGTCACACCTTAGCATTTGGTCTTCTCTTTTGATTGGCCATATTGTTGCCAGAGTCTACCTTGGTCTGTATCTGGATAGCATTGTAAACAGAAATTGGCAAAAGAAAGATAAGGTCGGCTTTGTCCTCTGCTGTGTTAACCCATGTTCTGTTGTGTGCTTTTGATTTATACTAGAAAATGGTGTTAAAAATGATTTCCTTGAGGTAATCTGAGTGGTTGGCTCATCTGACATATCCGTTCCTTGTCTTGAAAACTGAGTGGTGACCCAGAGAAGTGTTGGATCAGAGAGAGAGAGTCTGAACGTCGTTGGGTCAGCCCCACGAGTTGTTGGCTCGCCTTCCCATGCTGAAGTCCCTTCAGTGGCCCTGGGGACAGGTGTCCTCCCTGTTCTGCTTGGGGCCTGGCACCATTGTGTCCCCGACAGCCTGCCTCTCTGGAAAGGCCCCTCTGTGTCCACCCTGCAGTGCCCCGTTCTGTCCACCCTCACCTCTCATTCCAGCCTGGCCTCCGTGTCTCTAGGAGCAGTCCTTGTGGGGCCGCTGGGCTCAGATTTCTTGACACCTCAGAACCAGCACCTCAGACTCAGAAGAATGAGAATAAACACTTTCATGATAGTGCCTGTGTGCCTCACCGCTTGCATTTCATTAGATTTCTTTGTAATTCGTTGTCTTTCCTACTGGAAGTCTAGTTCTGCTGAAGGGGCTGTGGCCACAGTGTTCAGGAACCATGCTGGAAGGTCAGAGGACATCTGTCTCCTACCCATGCCAGACCTTCCAGGTGTAAGCAGTCCTAGTGCCTTTGATACACAGCTTTCAGCCTGCAGAAGTGTGAGGAACTTAGGACATATGTAAGAAAAATACAGAACCTGATTGAGGATTTTGAAAAGCAAGGCAGAAAAACACATTGCGAAGGAAAGAAACTGGTACTCTTTAAAGGCTTCAAGCCTCATGTTTAAATGCCTGCAGCAGAGTATGGTTGACAGAACAGCCACACGTGATCTTAGGAAGTGAGTTGGCTACTCCATCCTGCTCTTTTTGGGAAAACGAGAGAACTGCATGCACGTTTCAGGAGGAACACTGAGAAAGTAAAGAGTCGATTGGAAACTGAGGGGACAGGGCACCGCCCCTGTGGGAGGGAACAGAGGGCATTAGCCTGAGTGAAGTAGAGATGGAGTGGCCAGAGCTCCCTGGAAGCACCAGGCTGTCACGTGAGCCTCTTTTGTCTGGAAGTTAAACAAGAGCCTTTGGTTGCGAGGTATTGGAAAAGAAAATGTGGCTTTCCAAAAGAACTTCTCTGACTCTGTGTAGCTGAAAAACTGTGCAAATGAGTAGTGAGCTTTTTACTAATAGAATGTTGTGATGATCCACCCCCATGTCAGATGACCGTGGGCCCGGAGCACCTTTAATTCTCTTCAGTTTTGAGATTCTTGGGTAGGAGTATATATGCATATGTGTTTTTCCCCCAATATCATTTTCCTTGAAGATCTCATTTGCCAGTTGATCATTTTTAAGGCGAATCCCTGCTTGCTTTCCCAGAGGCCACAAGGACACACAGACTGTTGCATCCCGTTGTCTCGCTGTGCCTTGCAGCTCTGGTGGGTGGGCACTGATGGCAGCGGTCCTCTAGGATCTGGGCCCCGCGTGGGCCAGACCGTAACGGTGGGCCCAGGCAGCACCACGGGAGCAGACTTGTAGCCCTTGTGCCTCTGTCGTGAAAAGCATTACCATCCACAAGCGCAGTCAGCATGGGTGGCGTTGTCCCAGTATGTCACGTTGGTCTGCCCTTGCTGTTTACAGTCACTTACCAATAAACGCTGGGCAAAGAAAGCACAGAATGCTCATTTGTCTGTTAATCAAAATCCATGTCAGTCATGTGAGCCAGTTCCTTCGAGTAAACCAGTCTGTCTTTCCCTCTTTCTTCTCCTGTGTGGTCTGTGTGTCTGTCTGTCTGTAAGTGTCCCACTGGTTCTTCTGTAGAGAACTCTGACTGACACAGATTCTGGTAATGAGAGTGAAGGGTGAGTTTGGCTGTACAGTTTCTGGGATCTCTACTCTGATAAGATTTCTTTTTTTATTTTTAGAGACGGGAAGAGAGGGAGAAAAAGAGGGAGAGAAACATCAGTGTGTGGTTGCTGCCTGCACACCCCCTACTGGAGACCTGGCCAGCAACCCAGGCATGTGCCCTAACTGGGAATTGAACTAGTGACCTTTTGGTTCACAGGCTGGCACTCAGTCCACTGAGCGACACCAGCCAAGGCTCTACTCTGATGAGATTTAAAGCCACTGATAATGCTGTTTCCAGTGGTATGGGGGAACTGAGAGACACAGCATGACGTGATATTAGAGATGCCCTAATGTCACCATACAGTACTCCTAATCAAAGACTTTAGAAAGGCAAGGTTCTGACCGGCCATGTATTCCATACCAGACAGCTTTTCTGTCAAGCTAATGAGCGTTATTGAGCTTACTGGCTGCTCCTCACTTCACTGGGAAGGGAAGGCTGAGCTCAGGGTGCCGCCTCCATGACCTGCACGTTTTGCATGTGCCCTGAAAGAAACAAACCCTCAGCTCCCACCACTGTACCGCTGAGCTTCCTGAGACCCGGGCCCAGAGTGACATGCTGCGATCAGCTGGGCGGCAGTGCAGGTGGAAACCCCTCCCAGGTATGGTGTCTGCTGTGGGACTGAGGGTGTTCGCTGGGAAGAAATGGGGCCCTGAACATGGGGGTGTGGATGTATGGGGAAGTCCTGATGAGATGGGGACACTGAACCCCTAAATTCCGATGAGCCTCCTCCACTGGAAGAAGCGGCCCTCCCTGTGCTCCCATCTAAGATTATCTGTGCTTTTGTAACAGGGTGCAGCCAAGAGGGGGGCCCCAAAGAGGGATTAAGGACTCCCTCCGTTCTGCACACCCCTCCCCCTTTTAGAGTGTAACTGGGAAGCAACTCCTTTTGGTTATGGCACCTGCGTGAGAACTTTGAGATGATTGGCTCCACGTGATGGGGCCACACCTGCCCAGAGTCACCATGGCAACCCAGTATATGGGAGTCCTGGCAAGTGTAGCCGATTGTAGGAGGAGTTGGTAATGGGGCTGCAGAGAAAGACGGCTGGGGGATAAAAAGGCTGACACGGCAGCTATTAGAGGGAGAACCACGCATCTTGGCAGAATGCAGACCCCCTCACAGCTTTGCAAAGAGGGGAACTACGAGGCTTAGTGAGAGTGCAGAGCCCCGCAGCTCTGGTGGAGGAAGGAAGAGGCTTTGCCTGGACGGCGACACAGCTGACCGTGCCAGCAACCTGGAGATGCGGACGTGTGCTGCTTTTCCAGACTTATGGTAGCCTGGATAAGGGCAGGGGCAGAAGGAAGCACTGTGGGCATCAGTAGTTATCCTAAAGGACTTTGATAGTTTAATGGGGACATTGGGTCACTACTTTAAGTCTGTATAGCCTTAAATAAACGTTTCCTTTCCTTTTCACAAATCTCTGCCATTGAGAGATGTCTTTCCTCTCGCGGCAGACAGACGAGCCCAGTAGGTGGTCCGAACGGCATAAGTATACCATCCCTCGGAGTCCAGGCCCCTGTGTGTGTGTGTGTGTGACTGTTCTGTAACACTTTGCCCAAGGATTCTCTGAGGTCCTTCCTTGAAGTAATTTCCTTGTAAGACACTGCTGACTGTCCTCAGGATGTACCCCCATCATATTTGCTTCTATATGTGCTGCTAGACCTGGTCCCAGCAGATCCAAAGAGAAGAGGCACAGGGGTGTACTACCCTCAAAAGAACTGCACGGCTTTTCCAGTTTACACAGACATCTGGAGAATGTGCAGGGGTGGAGAGCACAGGTGTGGGGCGCAGTAAAAGAAACATCAAGTAGGGTCAGGCTGGATTTGCTGAAATGGGACCATGAGGCCTAGATTCTGTGCCCAGTGCTGTAGCTGGAAGGGTTTGCCTGGTTGGCTATGACGTAGACTCAAAGGTGGCGTACACTAGATGGAGTCTGAGATGCAGGGCCACCTGCATTACTCCACAGGAAAGGTCAGGGCTGAGGGTGATTGGAATGGCAGAGTGGAATTACACTTGAGACCTGCTCACGCCCTGGCAGGGTCTCGAGATACTCTTTACCACGTCTGTGAGGGGAGCCCCACCACCCTGGAAGAGCTGTGTGGTTGCTCCTCTGTGTAGGCTAGAAATCAGGAGAGCTACTGCCACTGAGCTGGGATCCTTCAGTGCAGTGGAGATCACTGGACCCTGGGGGTGGGGCTGAGTGGCAGCATTTCATCAGTAAAGACAGTGGGGGGTGGCCGCTACCATGGGCAGCAGCATGGAGCATCCAGCAGCCTCCTCCGACTTCTGTGCCACTGGCTGGAGGCCCTGTGCCCTGCGAGAAGCAGAGGGCAGCCTCCTCAGTGCTCACCTGCTCTGTGTGTGCAGAAGGGGCCGGGCCAAGGGAGCACACATCTCACCTGAGCTGTAGGAGCAGCCTTGACCCTCAGTTGGTTCCCAGCCTGGAACCAGTGGACAGACTCAGAGCCTCTTGAGTGACCAAGAAGCTGGGACCCCTGGAGGAAGGACCCTAGTATGCCATCAAAACTCGCATGTCACACCCTGCTCTCAGAGGGACCTCTGTTTTGCTGCTAGAGCGGCTCGTATCAGGGAGAAGGAGGCAGATGTTTCAGGGACGCAGGTTCCCCGGGCACAGAAGGAGGTCAGGTGATCGGTGCAGTTTTAGCCCAGGTCTGTCATACAGTGAGTCCCCAGTCCCTGTGGCTCTTTCCCCAGGCCTGGAATGCGTCATTGGAACAGATGCACTCAGCCGCTGGCAGAGTCCCACAGTTGTTCCCTGTGGGAAAGGCTGAGGGAAATCCCTACTCAAACTGCCTGTGTCTAGGAAACAGTGAAGCAGAGGCAGTACTGCATTCCTGGAGGGATTGCAGGGACTGCAGCCACCATCCACGACTTCATAGATGCAGGGGATAGATGCAGGGGTCGTGAGGCCTGTCCCATCTTCCTTCAGCTCCCTTATTTGTGCAGGAAAAAAGGTGGATCTGGGAAATGACGGGGGACCATCTTCAACTCCACCTGGTGGTGACTCTAACTGTAGCTGTTCCAGAGGCAGTTTCCTTACTTGAGCAAATCAACATCCCTTTGTATCTGCTATACAGCAGTTGCTCTGGCAGACACCAGTTTCTGAATCCCTGTCCATAAAGACCACCAGAAGGAGTTTGCTTTCAGCTGGCGAGACCTGCAGCACACCTCCACTGCCTTGTCCCAGGGGACCATCAACTCTCCAGCCCATGTCGTCATGGAGGTCACAGGGCTCTTGACCCCTACTCCCTTCCACAAGGCAGCGTCCACTGCAGTGACAACTGTATGGTATTTGGACCTCATGAGCAAGAAGTAGCAACTGTTCTAGACTTAGTGAGAAAATTGTGTGCCAGGGAATGGAAAATAAATCTGACAAGAATTCAGGGACCTTCTTCCTCTGAAATTTCTAGGAAGCCAGTGGTATGGGGCTCATTGAAGTGAAGGGAAGTGGTTGCATCGGGCCCCTCCCATAACCCAAAAGGAGGCACGATGCCTAGCGGCCTCTGGATTATGGAGTTAACATATTCCTCCTTTCAGTGTGTTACTGTGCACGCTTACCAGATGAGTGGGGGCAGAACAAGAGAATGCTCTGTAGCAGCCTCAGGCTGCGTGCAGGCTGCTCTGCCCTTGGGCCTTGTGATCTGGTAGAGTCACTGGTGCTGGAAGGTCAGTGACAGACAGGGATGCTGTTTGGAGCCTTTGGCAGACCTCTGTAGGGAATTACAGCTGCTGCCCTTACGATTTCAGAGCACAGCCCTCCATCCTCTGGATAACTCCTTTCCTTTCAAGAAACAGCTGTTGGTTGATTGAACACTTAACCACAGGCCACCACTTTACCATGCAACCTAAGCTGCCCGTCGTGCGGTGGGTCTTCTCTGACCCACCTGCCATCACCATAGAGAACCAGAGACTGGGCTCAGGCAGGCCTTGCAGGCACAGGTTTGGTTGCACAGGGCAGTGGCCCCCACCCTGTTACACTGCCCTTCCTCTCCCAGCTGCACTTAGGGTGCATTTCCTGCCGGGGAATGCCCTACAGTCAGTTGACTGAGGAGGGAGAAACTAGGGCCTGTTTCTGGATGGTTTCACACAATATGCAGGCACCACCCGGAGGAAAAGAGCTGCAGCACCTCTTCTGGCCGACCCGAGGGGCTCCATGAAAAGAAACCCTGCCAGTGGGTGCATACCTGGTGGTTGGTTTGCACTGGGAAAGGCAGTCTCCTGTATGCAGTCTTTCCACCCACACTCAGCCTTGTGAGAGCAGGCCTTGGTGCTGGAGCACTTTCTCACCAAGAGAGAAAGTGTTTTTTTGTGTGTGGCCCCTGAAGTTTCTCTTTCATTGTCTGCTTCAGCCAGTGAACTTGTAAGGTAGGATAGGTAGTAAACTAAGGTAGGGAGGAGGAGGGAGACTTGTTTCACCTATTAAATCAGCAGTCCTGAACCTGGTTTTATAAGCTTGCTGGCATTTTGAATATCATAAGGAGAGATAGCGCAGGAGGAGAGGAGTCTGTGCTGGGAAAGGCAGTCTCTGTAGCAATTTCACCAAGACAAAAAGCCTTTACGTGCTGAGAAAGAAAGCCTTCATAGCTGTACATTATTCCCAAGGTTTAAAAGAGGGGACCTAAAAACTGCTTAAGGTATACTACTCCTGAACTTCAATAGTCAGTACACTGAGACTAGCTGGGTGCCCACTTGTAGCCTCAGATCAAGTGTATAGACCAAACTTATTAACAGACTTACTAACAACTTCATTTCTTCCATACATAGAGCTTTCAGACTAGCCAGGTTCCTGCTTACAGCTTCCCGCGCATGTGCGTTTCACTAATAAACCTGCTACCTCTTTTCCGCTATGTGTTGTCTCTTGCATTCATCTCTTGCAAGCCAGACAAGAACCGAGGAACAAGCTCAGGAGGTTCGCCTGACTTGGGTCTCCCCCTGGTAACAAACAGAGATTTCCTTAAATGTCTGACTCCCATGAATGGAAAAAGAAATAGGTCCTATTTCTTTAAATTCCCTT
>PVKM010026640.1:0-19207 GCA_004027735.1 Carollia perspicillata | reverse complement strand
ATATTTTTACATAGTTTGCAAACAGAAGTTCGTACAACCTTAACGAGTGCTTAGTAAATGTTTGTTGAATTAGTGGAATTAGAAGGGGTTGGAGGACTTTGGATGAGGTGTGATTAGATAAGTCGTTGCACATTGAAGACTGAGGCTGACGATGCTACAGGACTAGGTTCAAAGGGAAACTTGAGCCTGTGAAGCTTGGTCTTGCACACAATCCATCCACCATCCACCCCACTGTAGATTTAACACTGTATTGTGTTTCCGTATTATTTTATACGTGATTATTTTATGGCTTTATCTCATTCTTGATATTCTGATCTGATCGTGATCTCTCTTACTTGCAAAGTGAGACTTGACCACACTTAGGTTGCTAGCCTAAGTCCTGAGGATAGGGATTTATGTTTTAGCTATTGTATCCCTAGCACCCAGTGCAACATCAGGCACGTAGTAGATGCACTTGTTTTGCTGATTGAATCCCCTTCCCATCTCCAGTGAGTCCAGGCGTTTCAGATATTTCATTGTGATTTGCAGGCAACGTGTTGGTTATGGACCTCAAATAGCCTTCCCTGTATAACTTTAAATTGTGTTGGTTCTTTTTGGAAATGAGGAGACCCAGGAAATGTTCAAATCTGTCACTGGCTGTATTTCAGAAATGGGGATTTGTCTAGGAGTTATCCAGTAGGTATTAAACACAGGAGGCTTTTACATAAAAAGATTACTAGTACTTTGGGCTCAAAATACTCAAAGAAATTTTGCTACTAATAATTTCATAGTTACTTCAGGAAACTATAGTGGTCCTTGTATTTTCCAGTTACTTTGAAATTAATTCAAGAATGTAGATGTACTTTCATTCAAGTCTGTCAGAAAATGGCTCTCAGGCCGAATGGGCCTAGATCAGATTAACCTAGCATTGACCATTTCTAAGTAAGTCCTAGTGTGTATAAGGACCTGCTTGACAATCCCCATAAAACAAGGTATATGTAAAATGAAAAGTACTTTGGCTTGTGATATACACATAGGCTTACTTAGCTTGAAATGTTTACACCTCCTTTTGACCTATTTTTAAAAATGGGTCACATCTTCTAGGTGTGATAATTCAGCTCAAAAATTACTTTTTCTCTTCAGATTTTCTTTCGTAACATAAATTATAGTGTGTTCCAAGACATTACAAAGTAACAAAATAATGCATTTTAGACATAACAATGAGTCCCAATAAGCCATTTCAGGAGCACATTGAAGTGTCATCGAGGCATCATTAAACTGTAAGTGCTGTTGAAAGATCCCATCATTTGGATGAAGGTGGAGAATTAAAGTGGTGACGAATCTTCCTGGTAGTGTATGGCTACTTTAGAAAACAAGTCTATAGCCAGTTTTAGTTGCCTTTTTGAAATTATTTTGTGCAAGGATAGAAAAGAACCAAAGGTGGTTTCAGAATGGTGGTTTGAAGCTTTAAACCCCAATGAGGTACATAGAAAGTGAATTTTGAGAATTATTCTGATATAGGAAGTGATTTAAATAAATGACTTTCCTTAAAATTACTTTCGATTCCAGATTATTGTAAGGTTTTAGTGTTATTCTATAAAAATGGTAGTTTTTAACCATATTTTCAGGGCTTTCAGCTTTTAGTTATGATGATGCTTGAGAGTCAAAATATAGTTCAGTTTCATTTTAATCTGATGTGTCCAAACACATCTAGATGGGCTCGTAAGTAGAATTGTGAGTGAGAGACATTGTCATTTTCTAGACTTAATGGTATATTTTGTCTGGTTAAGGGTGACATCCTATGATAGAAACATTTTTAATATTGACTTCTCACTATTTTAACTTTTCTCATAGGTGTTCAGGTTCTGTAAATCCAAGTGCCATAAAAACTTTAAAAAGAAGCGCAATCCTCGCAAGGTCAGGTGGACTAAAGCCTTCCGTAAAGCAGCTGGGAAAGAGCTTACAGTGGTGAGTATAGTTTTTTTTTTTTAAGATTTTTTTAAAAGACTTTTTTATTTCTTTGTTTTCAGAGAGAGGGGAAGGGAAGGAAAAAGAGAGGGATAGAAACATCAATGTGTGGTTGCCTCTCACATGGCCCACACTGGGGACCTGGCCCACAACCCAGGCATGTGTCCTGACTGGGAATTGAACCTGGGACCCTCTGATTCGCAGGCCCATGTTCAATCCACTGAGCCACGCCAGCCAGGACAATGAATATAGTTTTTTACAGTTTAAAAATTTCAGGGTTTTCTTTTGGGTGGTGGTGCTTATGTGATTTGATTAACTATAACATGATTGATGATGGGTGACTTAGTTGTATTTGGTTATGGTAATAATTCTCACATGATCCTAAAAACCATAAATCTGTAGAATTCTGAAAAGGAAAAAAATTTTTAATCCAGTTTGTAGAAGTGATTTTTCTTATTCTCAAAAAAGGTATTTTTAGCTCTTGCAAAGAAAGGGGGAAATCATTTAAATGGTTTGGGGTGAAGTTGGAATTTGCTTCTTGGGGATTTTGAGAGGAAGTTAAGAGATTAATTAAAGGGGTCCTGAATAGCAGTGAGGGCTCGGATGAGATTTGTGATAGACTCATCTGTCAGTTTATGGATTTCCTTAGGAGGACTGAGTCTGAGGGCAGGGGAGCTAGTAGTACTGGTGTGAGGGGAATGGCGGGGATGAGGGGTTTCGCGTGTGAGCCCCTGGCGTCATACTGCTCTTCCTGAGTGGTGGTGGGGAAGCTGATCCACGTTCAACCCCTGCAAAAGGAGGAGGGGGCTGCCGCCCAGGCTGCCCTGGAGAGAGGAAGGTCTTGATTAAACTGTCTCCTCCCTCCCTGACTTCCTCTTCCCTCAAGCCCAGGACTTCTTTCCTGCCTCTCCGCTCCTTAAGGGCAGTATCTAAGTAGTTGCTGTGAAGCCACGTCCTTTTCTGGCTTCTTTAACACCAGAGGTTTTTAATGAATGTAATGAATATGTTTTGACAAGGTGCATGGCCACATTACAATTACTGTTACAAAAAGAAACTTCAGTATGGACAAGAAGAAACAAGCACCTCAGGTGTAGGTGGCAGCTGTGTGAGTGAAGAAAGGATGCCACTCACAGTCGTTTGCGGGTGACCTTGTCATTGGTGATGCTGCTGTGATGTAAATAGAGTCATGTGTATGGATTATAGATGGAATAGCCAGATACAGGGTTAGTTTTGTTCCATGTAGCACATGTAGCACATTGAACAGAAAAACCTGTAGTTTTTCTAAGTAACCTGTCACTTTTCCAAAATTGTTTTGCATGTTTTAAGGTAAGTAGGATTATTAACTGTCAAAATATCAACTACATGTAGAAGGGACCTGAAGGATTTCACGGCAAAGCTTATGCCATGTAGAGCAGCACTACATTGATTAGAAGCTGTGTAGTTTCACACCTTTATGCTACAACACAAAGGGGTACAGGTCTTGAAATATATAAGCATGATAGGTATTTAGGGTTGAACCATTGAAATTCCCAATGTATGGCTGTTCTTTGATCTATGAAAAGTGGTAATTTCATACGGTTCAGCGTGATACAAAATTTTCTGGCTGTGAGCCTCATCGAGGATTGAGAAGGCAGGGAAACTATTTCAATTTGTTTTATTATCCCCCGATTGTTACATGCCTCTTCGGAGGGACGGGGTTGAGCTTTCCCGCTCCCTTTGAGCAGCACGGGGCTGCAGAGAAGGGCCGCCTGGGACGGAGAAAAGGTGTGAGGACCTGTGTTGTGTTGCCGGATCGCCCCGAAGGGAATCCTAACGTGTGTCCATAGTTTGAAACACTAGGAATGCCTGTGAAAAGGAGAATGAATTTTAAGAAATGTGTCCTTCATACCTCCATAAAAACCGTGTTTTCACCCCCTTACAGGATAATTCATTTGAATTTGAAAAACGTAGAAACGAGCCCGTCAAATACCAGCGAGAGCTGTGGAGCAAAACAGGTGAGCGGAAAGGGAGTGCCAGGCACTTTCAGGAGAGAGGGCTTCGGGGTAGTGCCGCGACCTGAATGTCCCTTTGTTGGTTAAATACTGCATTTCTTCTCTTTTCTACTGGTTAGCTTTTGTTCTGTTGTCCTCATTTTAATGGTTCTGTTGTATTTGTGTCTTCTGTATAAACTACCCCAAATCCCTTCCAGAAGTGGCTGATGTGTCCACTATAAAAACAATGTAATTATTAAATTTGCTATTATTTGAAGTGCACATACATATAAAACATCCAAAAATCTGAAAAAAATAGAGATGGAGAATACTTTTTTGGGTGAGCGTGGCATAGTTAAAATAAACACAAAACATAGAATACTTACAAGTGTAGATAATTCGATTTAGGGATATAAGTAGTGTATTCTGTTTACCTTATAAAATTTAGCACTTTGGTAAAATAAAGTACAGCACTTGAGATAAGTACAAATTTCCTGTCAGACTTGATAAGTGCTTAACTTAGGTAAAAACGAAGGCATAGGTTACTGAAATTAAAAGCAATAATATCTTGTTCTTGTCTTTGTTTTTTTCTGACGTAGGCAGAGACTGACAACAAGCCCACATGTAGTAAAATTTAGTTTCTTACGCCAGCGTGTGGATTCCACGATGTCTCTCTATGCACGCGTGTTTGAGTTTGAGGGCTTTGGCCCTGCCTTTCTTTCACCTGTGGAGTCTTTAGCCATTTCAGTCTCAGGTCAAGGGGGATGTAGTTTGTGAACTAGAAGTCCCTAATGCTCAGAATCCCACAGACTCTATTGGTCTGTAGTAGATCACAGACAGGGCATCCCTTTCAGCGTTCTCCTCCATCACAGGACTTCAGGAGAGGACCTGAGGGGTTGTGGGCCTTTGTGGTGGCATGTGGTACCCTCTCAATTTTCATCTTCCTGAAGTGCAGAGAAATCAAAGTCGAGTTTTAGAATGACCTGTTCCACATAGCACTAAGTATTCTAACCCCTTGGTGTGTTCTGTTTTCTTCTTTTTAAAAAATTAAAAAATTTTGTAATTAAAAATATTTTTAAAAATTTTTGTTTTATAATTAGAGGGAGAGTTGCTCTGAAAAGCAGTTGGTTTTATTGGGTTTATTTGGTAAGGAAGTAACACTTATTCAAACTCAGGATTTCTAAAGAGATTAATAATTTCATGGGATTCCTTTTACTTATTGTTTGATTTGAAAGAGAGAGGGAGAGAGAGAAACATCGATTTGTTGTTTCACATATTCATGCACTCGTTTGCTTCCTGTGTGTGCCCTGACTGGGGACTGAACGCGTATCCATGGCTTATCTGGACAATGCTCTGACCACCTGAGCTACCTACCCAGGGCCAGGATTCTTTTTTTTATTGTGATATAATTGCCATATAACATATATTAGCTTCGTGTGTACAGCACAATGATTTGTTATTTGTATGTATTGAGAAATGATCACAACAGTACGTTGAGTTAACATCCATCATCTTACATAGTTAAAAAATTTTTATAGGATTCTTAAATTGATTTCAAAAGGCACTCTTGTCAAGGACATTATTGGAAGATCTTAAAGCATTTCCGGACCCCAAAGTGTTTTATTCATTTTGGCCTTTGTTCTTTCTGGTGTTACTACCTGAAAGAGTCGCTCCAGATCACCCTGGCGTGCTTTCTAACGACTTTCATTTAGTGGTTGTTCAGCTCGATGTTGAAACTGGGGTGCATGTCTTATTTTAGTCACGTGTGGGTATTCAGGTGCTGTGACGCTCCATGCTGGTTCCATGTTGTTCACATTAATTGTGGGAAGTACTGTTGCGTTCTGTAAGACCGTGTGAGCACTGACTGCCCCACACAGTGCCTGCCCTCCCGGTGCGTTTTACCGAGGACGCCTCCTGCCCCGCTGCTGTTGATGGTAACTGGCTCACGTGTGATCCTAGTCTTACTCCCTTGTCCCACTTGTTTATGTAGCTGCGCGTTCCGTAGGAAGCAGTGCTCTGTTGAGCACAGTCTGTTGTCTTTTCATGTTGGGATCTTAAAGATAGATTTTCCAAAGATTTCCTGGGTAGACAGTATGAGTCTTTCGGAACATAGAGCTATTTCCTGCTGGCTTACCCAATTAATAGTTGATAGTCGTGTTTCAGAAAAACATTTTATTCTTCTAAAAGATTTCTTGATTCTCCACATTCCCTATTTCAGTATCATCTTGTCTGTAAACTAGTCTGCTAACAATAGTTTTATATTTACTGCTTACATTATCAAATTGTGTGACGATGTGGACCTAGCAACCTTAGTTACGATGCTGATGTTCGCAGAAACAGCAGTAGCAGAACTTTGAAAGCAGTAATAGTAGATAGTAGGAAGAATGATTTCTATTTAATTTGTGACTCTGTGTATTACAGATCAATTTTTAATATCGATTCGATGCTTCTTACATTTAAAATTTTCAGTCTTCTGGAATATCCAGAAACGCAGTGTCTTATTCTGGGAAAGGATGTACCTGCCACTTGTGCGTTTATCTCCCTTCCGAGTAACTTCAAGGTGTGAAAGTGCTTCTGAGTACTAGAACTTGCCCTTATCGTTTTTGCTGAAAGGCAAACAAGAGAAAAAAAAATTACATCTCAAATACACAGGACAGGGCAAAAGTAGGTTTACTGTTACAGGTATGCAAAACATTTTATTCTTGTATTGGTATTAATTATTGTATTATTTTCCATACAAACAACTGTAAACCTACTTTTGCCCCACCCTGTATTATTAATTCTAAGCCACAGCATGGACTGATTTAGAATTAACATCGCCTTAGAGTTCTTCATATAAACATCATCTTAATTTAGGGGCACCATGGGGTCTTTTGGGGAATCTTATTAAAATGCAGATTCTGATGCAGTATGTCTCAGTGGGGTCTAAGATTCTGCGTTTCTAACAAACTCCCAGGTGGTGTCAGTGTTGCTGGTCCCCAGCCGGCACTTAAACAAACAAGTTTTTATTTTGACAAAATTTCAGACTGAATCGAAAAGTGGCAAGAGTAGAATACTCTGATATCTTACATCTAGATTTCCCGAATGTTAACATTTTATTAAATTTACTTTCTCCTCTCTCTCCTTTTCCTTCCTTCTATAATTTTTCCTGAACTGTTTTAAGTTGCATACATAATGATCCTCTTTCCTTAAAAAGCTTAATATGTATTTCTTAAAAATCAAACATTCTCATATACACAGTGCAGTTATTCAAATCAAGAAATTAATGTTGATAGCATAGTATCATTAATCTTTGACATGTTTAGATTTCTCTAATTGTCCCAGTATCTTTTATTGCAAAAGTTGTTAGAATAGTACACGTCACACGCCTCTTTAGTCTTTTCAGTTTGGTACAGTTCTTGAGTTTGTTTTCATATTTCATGACATTTGACCGTTTTGAAGAATATGGGCCAGACATTTGTTTTGAAATTTGGATGATGTACGTGTGGCAGGAACACCGTCAGCATGACGTTGAGTTTGTCATTGTCCTGTCGGGAGGCACCTGCTGTTGGTCCTGTTACTGGCAGTGCTGACTAATCTTTGGTTAAGGGGGTGTCTGCAGGTTTCCACACTGGAGAGTTGGTGTTTTGCCTCTCGCAACTAATAACTCTATTGTGGGGAGATACTTCTAGACCGTGAATGTCCTGCTGTTCTTCAGCTCCAGACTGCACTTTCAGAAGCTAGATTGGGAGTATGATAGCGGTCTGCGGAGCACTTCACATGTGGCTAGTCTGAATGAAAATGTGCTTTAAATATAAACGTGTGTGGTTTCTGAAGACTTAGTATGAAAAAAGCATAAAATATCTCAGTAACAATTTTTTATATTGATTACATATTGAAATGACAATATTCTGGGCATGTTGGTAAAACAAAATATATCATTAAATGTAATTTTGACTTGTTCCTTTTTACATTTTTTATGTGGCTGCTAGAAATTTAAAATTGCATATGTGGTGTGTCTTACATTGGACAGTGCTGATGCAGATACTAGAGCATAGTTGGACTCAGCTCCTGTACACACTTCGCAAAATAGTTGACTTTTAGTGGTTGAGAACACGGGAAATGGGTTGACTGGTCATTTTACCAATATTCCTTATGTGCAGACCATATCCCAGGCACTTGAGGAAAAAGTGGTCTTTCTGACCAGAAAGGTGCTATTACTTAGGGAGATGACAAGTGCAGAATGGGATTAGTTGCTGTTGATCTGAGTTCTCTGTAGAATAAAATTTGAAAAGCATTGGACTGCTGTAACATAGAAGGCAAATTCAGGAGCAAAAGCTTTTGCAAAACAAAAGTTAAAGAAATGATACTTGTGAAAGTGAGAGACTTAATAGTGGTGTCAGCAAAGGGTCCATACCTTCTCCAGCTGTCTTAGTAGGGTTTTTTTTTTCCAATGAGGTTTTCATTTAATTAGTTTCTAAACTAGAATAAAGACATGATTGTCTGGGCTTTGCTTGAGTGTGAATAATTTGCTAACTGTTATGAATTTTTTTGTAGTTGATGCAATGAAGAGAGTCGAAGAGATCAAACAGAAACGGCAAGCTAAATTCATAATGAACAGGTATGGAAAACGTATTGAGTAACTCTTGGAAAAATAATTACTAGTACACATCTAGAGGCGTTTGGTTTTATTTCACTTCTTTTCACATAACTTCAGACTTACAGAAACAGGCAAGCATAGTATAAAGAACTCTCCTATAACCTACTAGCGTTTGGCCACGTTTACTTTAATGCTGGTTGCTGTGGTCGTCTATTACAGAAAAGAAGCATGTGCCAACAGCTTTGTAGCTTTAAAATATTGTTAAAAGGGGCCTAAATGTTTGAGAACAAGTCTCGGTGTTTTTTTGTTGTTGTTGCTGAATGTCTTAAGAGTTTGTGCTCTTGTAATTACTGAATGATTTAAAAAATTGGGTAAGAGAGACTGCTGTCTACAGAGCAGAAAAGATCTAGGCGCTGAAGAGATTTGCACTACGTGTGTGCGATAGACAGCGGTCTCCCACTTAATGTCTTGCTTCAGTCTCATTCCTTCATTCACTCAGCAAGTGTACATCGAACCCCCATTTCATTTCCAGTCAGCACTGGGGATACATTGAACGAAAAGTCTGTAGTGTCGGAATCCTGTTTAAGCTAATTAGGAACTAGAAAATAACCGAGTTCTCACTCTTCATCCATATGGCTCATTTAATGATGACATTTTGTTTTTAAAAATTATGAATTAATGTGTAAGCTTGTAGTAATTGAAATTTTGGCCTTAATGTTTTTACCCTAGGTTGAAGAAAAATAAAGAACTACAGAAAGCTCAGGACATCAGAGAAGTCAAGCAGAACATCCACCTCATCCGGGCCCCTTCTGCATGTGAGTGGCGCACTGCGCACTGGCTCTCTGCGTTCAGGGCAGAGGCGGGAGCTCCGGGTGTTTGTGGTCTGTGTAACTGGGCGTCAGCCAGCCCTCTAAGGGTATTTTTTAAAGTAAATGTTACTATCTCAGTACATTTATGATATAAATTGGTAAAAAATTATATAATTTATTTAGTGTATTTCCCAGTTCCAGTCAACTTTTTACGTATGCTATCTCTTTTCTGTCCTTCATAAAATCCTATTCTGTAAGGTAGCTCTCCAAGTTAATCAAAATGAGCTGACAAATAATTTCATAGGTAATTTTGTCTCATACCTGTTTTTATTAAAGGACAGTGTTTTGTGTTAGTGGTTCCCAGACGTTGGTCAGTATGGGAACTTCTTGAGGAACTTGGCATAAACGGAGGCTGAGGCCCTTTGAGTCCAGGCCTCTGGTCTTTGAGTAGTTCTCCAGGGAGTTCTGATACGTATGTTTGAGAACCACAGTTTTGTATTAGAACCTTCTCTTTGTGCTTATGGAACTTACTGGTAGCCACTCGTTTGGGCAGTTGTGTGCATAGCTTCTTTTGTGAGGTGTGAGAAAACCAGTCTTTTACTTAGCTGGCACCAAGTACAGTCTGTTACGCAATTTACTTACTTAGGCAGACTTCTTAAAGAGAGAGAAATTTTGGTGAGATTTAGTTGAAGATTTGATTCCTGAATGATTCCAAGCCTAAACCTTAATAAAAGTTACATTCTGTAAGCACGTGGTGAATGGCTTTGTGTTAAAGTCCTACCTTGGTTGTCTTGTACCAAATTTTATTAAAACAAAATAGGATCCTGGAGTGTTTGTATCACATATAGATGATACAGACTGACACCCAGAAAACAACAAGAGTGAATCATTGTTATCTAAGTTTTTAGGGAACCTCAGAGGTTGGCAATACGTTTAGAGCAGGGACCATGGATCCAACAGGTCCAGGGTTCAAATTTTATCACTTTGATTTACTGGACTTACCAGCTGAGTGACCTTTAGAAGGTCATCTGTCTTTGTGTCTCAGCTATTCTTGTGATTGCAGTGCAAGTTGTTATGAGAGCGAAACGAGCAAATGTAGGTGGAATGCTCACTTAATGCATGGTATAGTATAAGACCTGTGTAAGTGTGTTTACTATTCCTAAATATCTTAGAAGTGGCCAGTGTTATTTTAAAACCTCCAGTTTCCTTTATAAAGTGTTGATGTGTCTGTAAGGTCACCTTGAATTGATAAGGTTTTTTATTTCTTTTGTTCAAGGCAAAGGAAAGCAGCTGGAAGACAAAATGGTACAGAAACTGCAAGAGGATGTGGACATGGAAGTCGTTCCTGGCAGTCTTACTGTTGAACCATTTCTATGAGTGCACTGGGGAATCTCCTTTAGAGGCTTAGACGTTCTACGTTCCTCATTTATTTTTTAGCTAAGGTGACTCAAATGAAAAGGTAGTTAAAATTGCATCTCTTCTACATTGCTATCTGCGAAACATCAGATAATAAGGATGCTAGGTTGCTGCTCATTGGTAAACCTTCACTCATAGATTTACTTATGTAAATCATGAAAATTCTGTAAATACAAAGTGCATTGTGGACATAAAATGGTCATGCCATTTGGATAATGGCACTGTTTATGTAATAACTGATGACAAAAATTCATGGCTGGTGATGTATAAAATGAAATTTTCTTTGCAATAAAAATATTCCCTTTACTAAAATTGTGGAAGGAGGGATACATTTAAGGAACTAACGAGCTATAGGATAATTAGCCCCAAGTACTAATAGCTTTTGTTTTGATTTCAGTATTTCATGTCTTGGTTTATCAACATCGTAGAAGAACACAATCGCCTCATATACTGAAGCCTAATTCTCTTGGATATTTTTACCTGTTAGGATAGGCAGTTGTAGGTGCTGGGGTGAAAACTGAGTAGTCGTTTCTGAAATGGCACTTTGCTTTCTAATTTTCACTTTGGAGAATGTTTTAACTTGAGATTCCTGGTGGAGTAAGTTGTAGTCTTCCAGCTCAACAATGATTTAGAAGCAGAGGAATCTAGAGCCTTTTACATTTTTTTGCATGCTTTTCTTTGAAAAAGTTAATTGTTTTTGGGGAAATTGAATCTGGGTAGAATGTCTATACTCCTTGCACATAAAATCATTTCTGTAGTGAGTGTCTACATACTTATTTAAAGCTACTAAAGATAAAGTATCGGCTACTTGGAAGAACATAAGTTGCGCTACTGAAAAATACGTACTTAATGCTTTGTGTTTCTGTATTTTTACATTATTTATGACTAAGTATGTTAAGAGTATTAAGTAACTCAGTTTTTATATTTTTTAGGACAATTTAGAATAAATGACAAATTCTTAGGGTTATATAATTATATAGAATGACTAAATTTTTACTTCAGTATTAGTAATAAAGTGGACCGATCACTGATCAAGTGTTGAAAGACCTGATTTCCAGTGTGGTTTTGCCTTTTGTGTTCATACTTGTAAATGTAGCTCATTTGTAAACCATGTTATTGATGTAACAGTATACACACACGTAAAATGTGTATGTATATATACACACGCATACACGTATATATACATACATATATACATATACACACATGTATATATACATATGTGCAATCATAGACATTTGTAAAGTTACTTGAAGTGTTCTCCCCATTCGGTATTCATGTTTGTTTTAATATAAACATGTTCAAAATTGCATATTGTCGGGAAACAAGCTTCTCCCATGCTGGTTAGGGAGCCACTTGCTGGTGCCTTAAGACCATTAATTTGGGGAAACCGAGCTAAAACGAAGAGCTGATGTTGCATCTCGTGCTTAACGTCCAGAGAGTTGCCCCAGCTGTCAGGATGGATTTCATAGCAATGTGAGAGCCCAGTCTCATAAAGTGTATGTATTTGAATGCCACAGTTTTATCCCCCGCAGCTGTCTAAGCTTGGATCTCTGAGATGAGTTGTCCCTTTAAAATCTTCCCTGGGTGTTGACATGGTACCTTGCATTAGGCTACTATTTTTTACTTTGCCTGGTTGAGACCTCTGCTGGGCAGTTACCATAACACAAAAGCATAAAATTGTTCAGACTGCAGTAAAGCGAGTCGTAACCTTTTTGCTGGTGAAGGGTCTTGCCTTCAGTTGATAAAAATGCAACATCTGTGAAGTACAGTAAAGCAAAGCACAATAAAATGAGGTATGCCTATAGTTTCGTAATTGCTTAGGAGCAATGTAGAGCTGGAAACCATAGAAAAGAATATACATACCTTACAAAACCTTGTAAGAGTACAGAAAAAATTCTTACATTAGAAAAAAATCTCTTAAAAATAGGAAGCCTTAGGGAGATGTTTATCCTGTAGAAAGGAGTTTGAGAAGGACTGGCTATTTTCCAGTATGTCATGAAGCAGACAGCAGTATTACCTTACAGATGGAAAAGTCGTAGGTCTAGGCAATAACCTCTTTCCACACATCCAGCAGATGGAGGATTTCTGTCCATACAAGTCTGTCTGCAGACTTGCTCTGCTCACAGTTTCAGCCTTCACAAACCCAGGTGTTTGCTGTAAGAGATCACTATATAAGTTACTTTTGTGACACCTGACTGTGACTTGGTTTCTTCATCTAATAAATGGAGATGATATGACCAACTTTAGGATTTTTTATGAAGATCCAATCAGTTAATACACGTAAAATAGTCATTTTAAGGCCACCACCATGGTAAGCTAGTGTTTCAATGTTAGCTATTAGGATTAGCTGTGTACCCAGCCCCAGCCCCCCTCCCCTACCTGTCCTTTAGCTCACGTTTTAAATGAAAATCTGGAAAAAGACATCAGACTTGAATCACTCAGACTTAGTATAAATTACAATATTGAATGAAGACTGCCTTGTAAAAGTTAACGTGGCAGCCCGCTGAAATAAAAGTGTTGAAAAGATAAAGGGAAAAATCAATATTAGAAAACAACTCAGTTTCGAAGGGCATAGGAATTTTCCCAAGTGTGTAGCCCTGTACCGATACATAGCAGACTTGAAAGCTAACGTGTTTTACTGTGCATGTCGTTATACTGAGTATCAGCCGTATGTTGATTCAGTCGTTTTTGTATCTGTTGAGGAATTTCCTTTTATAGGAGAATTCCCTTTAAATAATGTGTTCTTCTGAATGTAAGAAGCTCTGCCTTCTGGTGCCATGGGGTGAGCCTCTGCTTGAACATTCTCCCTGCGTTTTGAATCTTTAAAATTTTTATTTTCCAATTACAGTTGGCATACAATATTATATTAGTTTCGGGCATGTAACATAGTGATTAGACATTTATATATCTTATGAAATGATCACCCTGGTAAGTCTAGTACCCATCTGGCACCATGCACAGTTATTACAGTTTTGACTATGTTCCCTGTGCTGTACTTTTTGTTCCCAGATTTTGAATGTTAACTGAGGCTTTTGTGGGGCTTGGAGGTGATGTTTCTGCCCTATTCCCTTTCCTGGAGTACCAGCTACCTGATCTGTTGTCTAGTCTCCTATTCTGTGTCCTCCCCACTTCCACCCGGATGATCCTGCCAATACAGTCCTTTTGCCAGAGTTTGCAACCGAAAGTCTTCACTGACGGACCTCCCCATCCTCTCCAGCAAACCCAGGCAACCCATTTCTATCATCGTATTAGAGTGGAGGGACTTTCTTACTCCAGACTCATGTTAAATACTTGGTGTATGGAAGGTGCTCAATACATGTGACTACATGGAAAATGAGTGTGTAACTATATGCAAGGTTTATTTCAGTTTATTTTTTAAATAACCAGTAACTTGAAAGATACAAAGACTAAATTACCAGAAGGGAGACACATTAGCAAAGGAAAGGGCCTTTCTGTGACCAGATGGGCCCTGTTGGGAAGGCCAGCTGAACAAGCAGTGCCTGCCTTGGGTTACGTACCTGATTCTACTGCTTCAGTCCAACCTTGGGGAGAGGCCAGCCTGCGTTTCTGGCTCTGGTTGGAGTAGTCATGTCAAGAAATCCCAGGATGGACTGAGCACGGGATGTTTTCTGCTTTGCTGATGGAGTTAGTGCTGTATTTCGGGAGCCACAGAATCTAAAACTAGAAGGCAAGGACAACTAAGTGGATGAATCTGTTAAAACAGCATGGCTCCCCAGCAATGTTAACTCACCCCAAAATACAGGAGATTGGCCCCTTCGTATTTTGAAAAACTTTGTTTACAGAATGCTAGTTTCTAAAGACTTGCTTTGTCTAATACTTGTCCAATTATTTATATATAGATGTGTGTGTGTGTATGTATATATATATTTGGTTTGACACTAAGCCATGGACTCTGAGGAGGACCACGGAGGAAAAGTGCAATGCCATTCTAGTCAGTGAGCCACCCACATGGTTTCTAGCTTGTACTTGATAGTGTCACATATTTCCTCTTCTGATGTATAGGAGTGAGTGTAGGCAGTGAGCAAGTTACAGGCAGTCTGCCCGATGAACAGGATACGAGAAAAGAAATCGTAACTGGTGATGGATGTTAACTAGAGTATTGTGGTTACCCATTTTGCAACACATACAGATCAAGCATCCCACTTCCAGATTTTAAACTATAATGCAGAATTACAGTAATCAAAACAGTATAGTATAAGCATAAAAAAGACAATGGAAAAATAGAAGTGGAACAGAACTCTGAAATATACCCATGTGTATATGGGTAATTAATTTTCAAAGGAGTGAAGAATATACAGTGGGGGAGGGAGTCTCTTCAATAAACACTTGGGAAACTGGATTGCCACGTGCAAAAGACTGAAACTGAACCCTAAAGAAAGAATCAATTCAAAACAGATGAAAGACTTTAACATAAGACCTGGAACTATTAAACTCCGAAAAGAAGACAGTGAGTGGGTAAAGTCCTTGACAGTGGTCTTCACAAAGATTTACAAATTTGGCACTGAAAACAAAGGTAACAAATCAAAATTCAGTAAGGTTAAATGAAACCAAAGCACTTGTTCTCAGCAAAGGAAGCCATCAATAAAATGAAAAGGCAACCGATGGAATGGGAGGAAGTATTTGCAAAGCATGTATCTGAGAACTGACACAGCTCAATAGCAAAGAAACATGTCCAATTAAAAAGTGGGCAAAAATCCTGAATAGACATTTTCCCAAAGTGTCAACATGTGAATGGTCAATAGGTACATGAAAAACTGCTCATCCTACTCATCAATAATGCAAATCAGAACCACAATGAGTTACCACTTCAGTAGCCCGTTAGAATGGCTATCAGGAAAAAAGATGAGAGAAGTGATGGTGAGGACGTGGAGAGCAGGGAACATCGTACCATGTTGCTGGGAATGTGGACTGGTATAGCCACTGTGGAAAACAATAGGAGGTACCTCAAGAAATTAAAAATACAGCTACTACTATTTTCTAGCAATCTCAGTTTTCATGACCTTGAAAGATACCTGTACTCCCAGTTAACTGCAGCATTACAATATCCAAGGTATAGAAACAGTGCACAGATTATGTATCATAGAAATGTACACTTGAAACCTATATGGCCCTCTCAACCAATGTCACCTCAACAAATTCAAAGAAAAAATAGAAACAATCTAAATGTGCCTTGATGGATTACTGGATAAAGAAAATGTAGTGTATATATGTAGCATAAAATGGAGTATTGTTTAGCCTTAAAAAGGAAGGAAATTCTGTTATTTGTGAGAACATGGATGAAACTTGAGAGTTTAGAACCTGCTAAGTGAAGTAAGCCAGACAGGAAAGGTAAATACTGCATGGTATTACCCATATATAAAATCTTAGAAAAAAAAAGGGTGGGGGTTACACTTAGAAACAGTAGAGTGGTTGCCAGGAGCTGGGTGTTTTGTAAATGGGTACCACTTTCAGTTACAGAGTGAATAAGGTCTGAGGATCTAACACATGACATGGTGACTACAGTTGATAACTATTGTATAGTTGGAATTTGCAGAGAGTATGAGGGAGCCCCCCCAAAACCCAAAATTGTCTTCTGGAGGGTGGGCCCCTGGTAGTACAGGCTTCCCCACCAGGTGAGTGTTCTAGGAGCCCATCTGTGTCAGTGCACCAGCTGGCGTTGTTGTGAGAGGCTGCATTCAGATTTTTTTGGAAGCCTCAGTGTGTTTGCCCATTTCATGATGGGTGATTTATGAGGACACCTGCCCCAACCATGCTGGATGGTCAGCAGTTTTTGACCAAAAACGGCATGACCCCTGTGTCCCACCCTCCCTATTGACCTGATCTTGCCCCAAGCAACATTTTTTTTCCCCAGATGAAAAAGGTCCTCAAAGGGAAACATTTTCCTGATGTGGAAGAGGTGAAACAAAAAACAGCAGAAGCACTAAAAGGCATCAAAATCAAGAAGTTCAAAAACTGTTTTGAGCAGTGGAAAAACTATCTCAATGCATTGCATCTGATGGAGAGTACTTGGAAGTGTGACTGAAGTTTAAATTCCAGGGTTTTTTTGGGTCCTCCTTCATGGAACTTACATGTTCTCAGTAAAAAAAGGGTAAATATGTGAGGTGATAGATGTGTAGATGCTTTAATTAACTTGGTGGGGGGAAATCCTTTCACAGTGTGTATATATATCAAATCACATTGTACACTTTAAATTTCTTACAATTTGGCTTTCTTGAGTTATAATCTCAAGAAAGCTAAGAAAAGTTCCCAAGGTTGAGGACTACCATCTATCACATCGAGAATTTCTTAATGTAGACGGTTGTTGCAAAGGTGTTTTTAAATAGTGCCTTTTTAGGAGGAATTTCACTTAACACTCAGATTGTTTCTTTATGTTATCAAGTGGCTAACACAATAATGGAAACATGTTTAGCATGAAGCTTGTATAACTTTAGCTGCAGTTACATAATTATCCAATTACATAATTATCCAATTACCTAATGGCTAATATTACTTCATGTTAGCTAACTGGTTGTTTCTTGGGTTTTAAAACAAATTGGGGTACAAAGAATCGTTTCTATTCTTTATTGGAGTTCAGTTAATACTCCGTCTGGAACAATGTGACCCTGGGATTAAGCAGTGAGGATGGCATGGTCCCTTTGCCAAGATCTGTGTGTTTTATTTTCTTTAATTCTCCCAGTTACGAACAGCCTGGCTAGGACTCCTTGAATCTTAAAGGAGGCACTCACTGTATTCTTGCCTTCCATTTGTGCTCAGGTCACAGTGTATCTCATCACAAAAAAGAAAACTCATCTGCCTTTGAAGAGAGGTGAATAGGATGCATGTGAGTGGAAAGAGTTGGAATTTTTATTCTAAGAGAAGTTCAATGCATCATTTGTGGGTCGATGTAGCTAAAAGATGAAATGTTAGTTGAAGCCTTTTTATACCTTTGTTATAATCATATTTGTATTTTCCCAATAACTTTGGGGTTCAAGGTCCACTAATTCGATATGAACAGAAACAGAGTGTTAATGCAGATGAAGCATTCTATCTCATTTTGGAATGTTTCCATCACAAACACAAATGTTTGGTCAAAGGGGCATCTTCCAACTTTTGTAGTCTTGACTTGGAAAAATATTCAAAGACAGCAACTTCTGTCTTTATGATTTTCTTCCCAGGAAGGGAGCTGTGTGGCCACGAGGGCAGTAAGCAGGTGTTCTCTTCTAAAGAAGCAGCAGAGCTAGGGGAGTTCGATAAATAACTCATCACTTCCTTCCTCCACCCAGATCTCTTCACTCCAACTGTCAGCTTTAAACTCGGCAGTGTTCCTGGACGTTTAATCTGTCTCTTCCTAATGCCTTTCCTCCTTCTGTGAAGTCAGTATGCATCTATCGCCTATTTATTACTTCAGGCTCAACCTCACATGTGCTCTTTCTGCCTCAGTTGCAAAACTAGTGATTTGCAGGGCTGGAAACTTGAACTGCTGTTCCTTCACGAACCCAGCCGTCTACTCAGCACGTGCTGAGCTGCTGCTGTGTGCCAGGTGCTGTTCTAGACACTGCGTGGCCATTGTCGGCAACAGGACCGATGGCTGTCAACCCCTGCACTCCCAGAGCGGGGTGCCAGGGGGTGTTTCAGGAAGAGGCTGACACCAACCTCAAACAGAAAATGGCGCAATGGTGTGTCAACGGTTTTAAAATAAAATAATGTTAAAAAACCAAAGTACCACGCTAAACAAAATAAGGCGGCAGAAAAAGTGAAGAACCATTTGAATTCACTCATATGTGGAATATAAAACGGAAAGCAATAGGTGAACAAACAAGAAAGACAAACAAAACTCATAGACGCAGACAACAGTATACAGGTCGTGTGTCATAGATATGCACACCTGAAACCTGTGTGATCTTGTTAACCAGTGCCACCCCAGTACATTTAATTGAAAGAAAAACAACAACCCCACACCAAATAAACCTCTGCCCAGACATCTTAAGAAATATATTCCAAGGAAATGAGCATGTGCACAAATACATATGTAAAAGGAGCTTCCTCATATTTTAGCATAACATTGAAAACCAGGGCTAGTTAAATAAGGTATAGTGCATTATACGGTGCACGATTATTGAATCCATTGAAAAGGATGCCGCAGAAATGTTTCAAATTACACGGAAAGATGCTTACAACATATGAAGTAAAAATTGCTGGTTTCAAAATGGTACGATATGAATTCTCTAGTGTAAAAACAGTGGCTCTTCACTGCGGCCCGTTTATCTCTCAGGAACATTTGTCAGCGATCGGAGAGATCTTTGGCTGCCACAGTGCGATGGCACTCCTAGTATCTAGTGAGCAGAGACTGGGATCCTGCCGGGGGTCCTGCAATGCATAGGGCAGTCTCCACAACAACCATTGGGTCCAAAATATCAACAGTGACGAAGTCGAAAAACCCTGCTCTTAAATGATTCTGCGCAGCATTGGAAGGACAAATACCT
>PVKM010026639.1:0-19229 GCA_004027735.1 Carollia perspicillata | reverse complement strand
TCCAGTCCCCAAGAAATACCTGGCCTTTGCGGGGGCCATAAAACCTTTGGGTAAAGGCCAGGGGTCATGTGATGAGCCTGGGCAAGAGGTACAGGCATTCAACTCTGGCAAACCTCAGCCCTCGCTTCCCAGGGGAGGCTGACCGGGACCAGACCAGGAGCCACAGGTACCTCCTTCGGCTTATCTTCAGGTGTGAAGCCGCCCAGCACGCTGGCTGGCGAGGCTGGGTCCCTAAGACTATGTAACTAACCGTGGATGACCAAGGCAAGGTAGCCCAGAGGCCAGGTCGTCAAGTGGCTGCCCAGGAGGTGCTCAAAGTTCCCTCTGGCTGGGACCTGTGGTGGGGATGTGCAGATCCCAGCAGACCACATTCCCCGGGGGAAAGGAGGGGCCTTCCCTCTGAAGATGGACAACCTGGGCCCGGATGGATGGAGTCAGCCACGCCGCTCTGCCAGTCAGCCTTGGGTAAAAGTGGCAGTGACTCCACAGTAACAACTAACATTTGCAGAGCACTGCCATGTGCTTGGCACCACGCTAAGTACTCCCCACACTTGTTTCATTTACTTTTCGCAACAGCCTTGTGAGAGATAGGGGCTATTAACCCACCTCCACTTTAGAACGAGGACACTGAGAGGCAGGGAGCTTATGTCACTTAGCTACTGACCCACAGCTCTTGGAGAATGTAATTCAAATATTTGATTTCCACATCCAGGCTTTTCCACTGTACATATCTGGTACTTCAGCTTTGGTCCAGGTAGTAAGACATCAGAGGACTGCACCTTAGTGGTGACAAAGACAATGGCCCCAATTTTGTGGAGCTGGCCAGCGGGTAGGGGTCCAGGCAAGTGGCCACCTCAGTGGGCGTGGTTGTTATAGGCCTCAGGACCTGCGCCTGGAGAGCCTGACCATGTGCGCTGTTTCCATTTCTCATCCTGCCATGTGGGGGGCGGGGGGAGCAGGAAAGGGAGATTTGCTCCCCTTAACTCACAACCCCACCCACAGCTGGAGCTTTAAGGCAGGAAAAGTGGACCCCAGGGGCCTGGCGGAGCCCTGGGGTCCCATCTAATGAGGTTCCGTGCGGGGTGTTTAACCTGCATCACCTTCTCAGCCCTCGCTACAACCTTGTGAGGTAGGTAATTCATTACCTGCACTTGACATCTGAGGAAAATGAGATTCAAATGGATTAAGCTAGCAACTAAATTTAGATTCGCAGACCACCAGAATGCTGTCTTAGTGTCCCTGAGTCTGCTCTAACAGTGAACGCTCCTCAAAGGTCCAGTCGCACAACACACTCTTTGTAAGGCATCATCTGCTCAGACCACACAGCAAAAGCAAATGTGGCCTCCCCTCCACTACAGCTTGGGTTTCCAGCCTCCCATTCCCAGTGGGGCCTCTCAAAGATGTGCTGAATCAAGGAGACTTTCCCCAACTCTGGTTTTCTATTTACAGCCAAGAAACAACCCCTCCCCAACCTAGACAGGGAGAGTAGAACACTGCTGCCATGGTTCAAAGAGACTGAAGGTCACAGAAGTCACTAGAGACATAAGAGGACCTTGCCCTGACCCATCAGAAAGATGCCAAAATAGCCAGCATCATGGCATTCAGGGATCAAGAGAAGCGACAAGAATCTTCAGTGCAGGTGAAATGCTTTAGGAGGCTTGCCTCTGCCGTGGTGACCTTCTCCCCGACCTGCATTCCCTGCGGAAGTGGTGGCTGTAGATATAGATGGTGTATTTATACATTAAGGCCCTGTCCCTACCCCTGATCCACTGCAGAGCCTCACTGGGCCGGGCTGGTTCCTTCTTCTGGAGTTTGGCTGAGTGGTCATTCCTGAACGGAGCTAGTGCGCTGGCAGATTTGTGGGCAGTAGAAATTCTGAATAGGCAGAGGAAGCTGGTCTGAGGAGAAAAGAAAGGGGCAGACTAGAAGTAGGAGAAGAGAATCGGGCAGAGGAAGCTGGTCTGCACAAGAGTCTGGGTTCTCCACCCTGACCAGTGTGGCTCAGTTGGTTTGGCATCATTCTGCAAAACAAAAGGTCACTGGTCCCATTCCCCATCAGGGCATGTGCCTGGGTTGTGGGTTCCGTCCCTGGTTGGGGCACATACGAGAGGCAGCCAACTAATGTTTCTCTCCCTCTCTTTCTCCCTCCTTTCCCCTCTCTCTAAAAATAAATAAATAAAATATTTAAAAAATAAATTTTTAGCCCTGGCTGGTGTTGCTCGGTGGATTGATCGTGGGCCTGCAAACCAAACAACCTCGGTTTGATTCCCAGTCAGGGCACATGCCTGGGCTGCAGGCCAGTTCCCAGCAGGGGATGCATGAGAGGCAACCATACATTGATATTTCTCTCCCTCTCTCCTTCCCTTCCCCTCTAAAGATAAATAAATAAAATCTTTTAAAAAAGACTTAAAAAATAAATTCTTTAAAAAACACTCTGGGTTCTCCAGAAAAACAGAATAAGTAGGTAGATAGATAGAATAGGTTTATTATGAGATACATTGGCTCATGCATTTATGGAGGCCGACAAGTCCCAAGATCTGCAGCCAGCAAGCTGGAGACCCAGGAGAGCCAATGGTATAGTTTAGTCTGCAGGAAGCAGGCTCAAGATGTAAGAAAATTCAGTGTTTTCGTTTGAGTCTGAAGACAGGAAAACAGCAATGACAACAAAAACCAATGTCCAGGCTCAGTCAGGCAGGAGGGGTTTCCTCTTACTGGTGGGAGGGTCAGTTTTTTGTTCTATTCGTGTCTTCAGCTGATTGGATGAGGCCCACCCACATGAGGGAGGACAATCTGCTTTTCATGGTCTACCCATTCAGATATTAATCTCATCCAAACGCCCCTCACAGACACACCCAGACTAATTTGGGCACCATACATTTGGGCACCCCATGGCCAAGTCAGGCTGACATAGAAAATTAACTGTCATAGCCCTGGCCTGTATGGCTCAGTTGGTTGGAGCATTGTCCCATAACGGAAAGGTTGTAGGTTTGATTCCCAGTCAGGGCACATGCCTGGGTTGCAGGTTTGATCACCCATCTGGACGCGAACATACACTCTCTCTCTCTCACATCAGTGTTTCTCTCTCTCCCTTTCTCTCTAAAAAAAGCAATGCAAAAAATGTTCTCAGGTGAGGATTTAAAAAAATTAAGCATCCCAGCTGATTATGGAGAGACGGAAGAGGATGAGAGCTACCTCGAACTTGCTCCATGTTTTTAGTAGCTGGGCTTCATTTCTCTGAACCCTCTGTTGCTTTAGAGTAATCCCCTCCCCACTTCTCTACCTCAGCTAACTCAAACAGATTTCTGTTTATTATAACGGCACCGTAATGAATCAAGTAGGGTTTGCAACCTACCTACTGGGATCCGAATCCTAATTTCCTTCTTTAAAAAAAAAAATCTTATTTATTTATTTATTTATTTATTTATTTATTTATTTATTTTTAGAAAGAGGGGAAGGGAGAGAGAAAATGAGGGGAAGAAACATCAACGTGTAGTTGCCTCTCACGTGCCCCCAACTGGGGACCTGGCCCACAACCCAGGCATGTGCCCTGACTGGGATTCGAACCAGAGACTCTTTGATTGGCAGGCCAGGACTCAATCTACTGAGCCACACCCACCAGGGCTGAATCCTAGTTTCACTTTCTGGGTGTTTTTTTTTTAATGACTACAAATTCTTTGACTTCTCTTCCATCAAGACGTCTAGTCTATGTCCCTTTTCCTTGAATCTGGGCAAGTCGTGAGTTGATTGTAACAAACAGAATGGCAGAAACAATACTGTATAACATTTAAGTTCTGTCAAAAAGGGCACTCTAGCTTCTGCCTTATTCCCTGGAGTTCATACTTGCAGCCTTGAGCCACCATGGAAAAGTCTGGCTTCTCTGAGGCCACATCGAGAAGCCACTGAAGCATTCTAGTCAGCAGTTCTAGCCTTCAAATTTTCCCAGGCTAGGCACCAGACATATCGAAATCAGCTTTCACATGCTTTCAACCCCCAGCTGGCCCGTCAACCTCAGTGCTCAAGACTTCCAGCTGAAGTCCTGACACTGTGGAGCAGAGACAAGCCGCTCCCCCTGTGCTCTGAATTTCTGTGTTATCCATCGTGTGTTTTATTTTATGATGTTTTGATATCTTGGGACCTTGCAGATCCAGGGAGGGACTGCTCCTCCTAGGGTTAGCTAATTCCTGGAGAGAGAAAATACCTTACCTACAAACACACTGCAGGAGCCTGGCACCTGGGAAGCCGCCCGTGCTCCAGGAGTGGGCAATGGAGAAGCAAGCAGAAGGAGCCTGGCGAGAGAACAGCACAACCGCAGGGAGAAACTCTTTCCTCCCACAGTGTCTTACTGACTCCATCTGCTGACAAAGCTGCGCATAGCACCAGCTGGAAAAGGAGAAATATTTGAAAGACTGCTCCGTTGTCAAAGAGATAATGGCACAGTCCACCCCTTCAGAGACTCAACTTCCCTACGCAACCTCCTGTCTGCACTTAGACTTCCATACAACAAGGAAGCAACTCCACATTTCCACCTAATCAGGTGCAGCTATCTTCTTCACAAGTGGAGAAGCTCTCACCCCGTCTCCAAAATGAGGAGATACACAGTCCCAACAGTCTACAGTACACACTTCTCAGGCCCTGGCTGATGTAGCTCAGTGGATGGAGCACCCGCCTGCCGACCGAAAGGTTGACAGTTTGATTCCTGGTTAGGGCATATGTCTGTGTTGTGGGCCAGGTCCCCAGTTGGGGACGTGTGAGAGGTTACCAATAAATGTTTCTCTCACACTCGAATATGGGTGTTTCTCTCTCTCTCTCTCTCTCTCTCTCTCTTTCTCCTTCCTTTCCCCTCTCTCTAAATAAAATCTTAAAAAAATAAAAAATACTTCTCAGATTTGGACATAGTCCCATGCACTGTGCTGTTACCTAAAGACTAAGTTGTAACATTAACTTCCCAAAACTTACATACAAAACTAAAGTGGGAAGAGAGAGAAAAAGTTTAGTATGTACAAAGATGCCATGCATACATAACAAATAGAGAAAAATATGCAAAACTACCACAGTTCCTGTTTTTATAATGGCCCCAAAGCTATTTTAGTAGTCACTAGTGGCTGTCTAACAGCCTCATTTCTTCTACATTTAATAGTTGGCATTCTACTATATGAAGACCTTTCTTGTCTCCTGTTTCCTTTATTTGTTTGTTTGTTTGCTTATATTACTCTGGACTTAGGTATTCTTATTTTACTCATTGGGTTATAAGATATCACTGTCGTATTTTATCTGATGCTCTGCAGCTGACTAACAGGAGCCCTTGTACACCGACTCCTGGTGTTTTGACAGGCTTCCACCGTTCTTTGAGTACTTCCTTACACTCCAGCACAAGATGTTCTGGGACCACCTTGAACTTCCTCAACCCCAGTGGTACAGGCAACTATTTTTCCAAGAAGCCATGGCTCCTTTTGTGGAGAATGGTAGTGAGCAATCAATATTTAAGTGCTAAATGTGCTTATTCCTTTTGGAATGTCACTGCTTCTAGGCCCTCTCAGCCGACACAGCTAGAGAATGTGTGTGTTTGCATGTGCTCCTATGCATACACATACATGTATAATCTATACACACAAACATACATGTATAGCTAGATTTATTTCTATATCTCCTTCTATATGTACGAAATACCACGAGTTCATGCTTGCTAAGAACTGAACTGTGTCCCCCAAAATGCATCCGTTGAAGCTCTAACTTCCAATGTGACCACATTTGGGTTAAGAAAGTAAGGTTGAAAGAGGGCGTCCATAGGGCGGAGCCCCAATCTGATAGGGTTTGTGTCCTTATAGGAAGAGACACCAGAGAGCTCTCTCTTCCCCCGCCATGTGGGGACACAGTGAACATGTGGCTGTCTGCAAGCCAGAAAGAAAACTCTCACCAGAAACTGACTCTGCTAGCACCTTGATCTTGGCCTTCCCAGCCTCCAAAACTGTGGGGAAATACATTTCTGTTGCTAAGCCACCAGTCTGTGGTATTTTGTTATGGCAGCCCAAACTGACTAATACAAAACTGACCTTTCACATCCATGATTGGTATTTTTGTTTGTTTGCTTTTAGTGTTTCAGTAATGTACCCTTTGCCTATAGGACTTCGCTATTTTTGGCCTGTTCAGGTTTTAAGTTCAGAGAATTGGGCTGTAGTAAGTTGCCATGTGTAATGTCCTAAGCAGAAGGGCACTTAAAAAAAGTTTAGAATAACCAGTGTCATTATCAAGAAAAACAGAGCTGATTACTAAGTCACTCTGTTGCTTTTCAACAGAGTGTGAAAGTTCCCTCTCCTCTCCCTAGAAGTAGACGGATAGCACCAAGAAACCCAAGGGAACATGTCTCAGCCCCACTGGGGGACCATTTGCAACTAACCGTCCAGCTACTTCCACAGCTTCTGCAGGTGGAGAGGGAAGGAGCGGAATGGATGCTGGCTGGGCGGCTGCAGCAAGGTGCATGTTAAACAGGCAGGGTGCCCCTAGCCCCTCACTTCCTCCTCACAGCAGCACTGAGAGTGGGTGTGATTATTCCCCTTTCACAGATGAGGGAATAGAGAGGCAGAGAGTTTAAGTAATTTGCTTAAAGGCGAACAGCCAGACCCCTTTCCTAGACTCTCCTCCCCTAAAAACCAACACCTTGCTTAGGACCTTGCTTATTGTATTTTGCAACACAATAGCTTGTGGCAAGATGAGAAATGTGAGCTCCTTTATGTACTTACCAAAATATTCTCCATATTTTGAACCAAACGGGAAAAGAGGAGAAGAGTTCCAAAAAAATCTGATGGTATATAAAGTTTTGGGTTGCCCCATTTGCTCCCACACTGTCATCAGCCCTCATGAAGCCGATCAACAAGGGACTCAATAGTGGGCGCCCTGTGTGGGAGCTGTGGGTTGATGAGAAATTACTGTTTCCGTTGCAAAATAATGCAGGATCATAAAACAAGCAACAGCCTGTCTTTATTTTAAATGTTGATATTTTTTTCATTGTGGATGTTTTGCATTAATTTTGATTTTAAAAAATATTACTTTAAAATACTGATCTTGATAACTGAGTTTTTTGGCGGGGCGGGGGGGTGCTCCTTAGACACTGTGCCCAGGGAATGTTTCTCATTCCCCTCACCTTAACCAGATTCCTAGTAAAACCAAGGCTTGGCTTGAATGACTCCAGGGTTCTATCCCCAGAGTTGACCTTCTCTAAAAAGGGCCCTGTTAGGGCGTGGATCCCAGATCCCCATGTCCTGCACAGCCCACACAACTGTGGAAGTGCTCCATCTTCTCTACAGAAATACTGAATCATAAAGCTGCAACAACAGAAATGGTTCCATTGTGTAGTAAGTACATGGTCACATGCCTGCCGAAATGTTTGGAGACATCAGATATTCTCCACCCAGGCTTAGTCACATATGACCCAGAAGCCACAGGTTCCCAATTCCTATGCTGGTATGCTCATCTGAGCTCATGGCGTCAGAATTCCTAGGCTCTCCAAGCACTGATTTGCCCAGAGTTTGGCCTCCCTGTTGCTTGGAATGGGGTAGACAGAGTCTCTGACTCAGAAGCCCAGCCTCCCAGTTTACAAGTCTGCACAGTCCCCTTCCTAGCCAAGCAGTTGGCTGATAGGGTTCTCAGCACTACTTTCTACTGGAGAAGAACATTGCTGATTTCTTTGCTCTTTTCAATCATTCCCCAGGGCTTCAGGAAAAGCAAAGAGAAGCCACTGTTCAAACCCTTTGAACTACAGCAATGCACATGCTGATGTAGTTTTTGTGTAGGACAGAAAGAGGAACTGGAAACAGGGATAAGGAAGAACAGCTCCCCAACATCCCTTCTACCTTGCGAAAAGGGATCCACAAATCCTGGCGTGTTGGCTCCTATTCTTTGCCCCTCAGAAATTTTACAGAAGAAAAATCAAATGACTATGAAGTTTGGCTCTGTCAGGAAGACTTAGCTGCCTCTTCCCAGACACCCTTCCTGACTATTTTAGAACCAGTACACAAAAAGGCCCTAGTTTTCCAAGGAAGTAATCAAATATTTATCCAGACCCATCCTGGAGAACCTGCATCCACTCCTGCTGCCTGTAACCCAAGCTCTTGCCAGAGTGACCTTCTAAAAACACAAATGTGATGAAATAACAAATATTAGTAAAGTGCTGACTGGCATTACTTGCATATAGTAAGTGCTATTAAATGTCTATGAAATAAATACATATAATTCTATTCTCCTTGGAGGATCGTCAAAAGAAATGGAAACTTCTTCACTGTCTGCCTCTGTCTTCTGCTTCCTCACCACTCTCTCTCTTTTGCTAGCCTTACATTAGGCCTCATTTCAAGTCTTCTTCAGTCAGGGTACCTGCTGGCCTTAACACATGTTTTTTGTCTTCCTTCCTTCTTTCCTTTCTCCTTTTTTTATCCTCACACGAGGACACATTTATTGATTTTTGGAGAGGGTGAAAGGGAGAGAGAGAGGAAGAGAAACACGGATTGGTTGCCTCTCCTACTCGCCCCAACCAGGACTGCAACCTAGGCACCTGCCCCAAAGGGGAGGCCACAACGTTTTTGTTTACTGGATGACGCTCCAACCGGGCCACATCAGCCAGGGCCTATACTCTCTTTCTTAAGCACTCTTCCCACACCCATTTTTCATGTGACCAACTTCATATCTCAGCTTAAATGTTACTTCTTCCTTTAAGGAGCTCCCAGAGAATGCCTAGGTTCCTCCATTTTACCCTCTTATAGCCACAGTGTTTATCACAATTGTAATCACCACTAAATGTTTTAGACTTTTTTTCTTACTAGATCACCAGTTTTTATAAAATAATATAACTCAGGAACAGCCAGATGGAAGAGACGCACAGGACAGGGCATTGGGAAAAGGGCACTGAGCTTCCGTGCCCTCTCAGGCACGCCTCTTTCCCAGCACCTCCACGGGTTCACCAATCCGCAAGTTCCTAGGCTTGTTAATGTCTGCCTCCCACTAAGCTGTAAACTTCCGCAGGAGAAGGGCTTATAGGTGTTTCCTGTTCACTGCCTGTCTAGAAGCTCTCACAGGGGGGGTCCCTAGTGGACCACCGTCGAATGAACGAATAAAAACCTTTTTAATAGTGTCTCATTTAGGTAACTGGCTGAAGGTAGCACAGCTGATCCAAGATTCGAATGAAGACATTCTGGCTTTGAAGCCCAAGGTTTGACCACCGCACTGACTGTCCCTTCCTCTCCCCCAAAAGCTGGAGCCAGAACGTAAGTGCTCCGGGACGTGAGTTTAAGGACATGAGACCTCCGCAGGTCTTCTAGCGGAGGGCCGCAAGCTGCAAGGAACCGGCGCCGGGTCCACAGGCCTCGGGCCCAGGGAAAGGGGCACCCATCACGTGTATGCTGCAGGGCCAGCCGCTGCCGCACCCCAGGGCAGGAATGCAGCCTCGCCCCAGTCCAGCGCCAGCAAAACCGCGTTCACCCTGGGGACTGACGTCAGGGAAGGCGGGGCGCCTCCCAGTGAGAAGCGGGGGCGGCTGGGTGCTCGGGGTAGGAACCCGGACGGACACGCCCATCGTCACTGTTCCAGCGCTGATTGGGCCCGGGAATCTTCGCACTCGGGTTTCGAGGCCAGCGGAGGGAAGGGGGAGGAGCCATAACACGCCCCTCGCACTCTGTAGTTGCTGATTGGCCCACGGAGTCTCCGCGTTCGATTTTGGAAGGCTCGTTTTGGAGCTCGTAGCAAGGCTCGGCTGAGGATTGGCTGTTCCTGCGCTGGGGAGCGCGTTCTCCGGAGAGCCGCGGCTGTGACCGAGGTGGCCGGCCTCGGATAGCCAGGTACGTAAGTCCGTGATCCAGCTCCTGCTGCGCTGAGAGCGGACGGGTGAGCGAGTCATCAGAGCCGGGGTGCCGCTGGGACCCAAGCCCCCAGATCCACCTAGGGCCCGTTGTGCAGAGCGCCACGTCTGAGTCCCGGGGTCCTACCTGTTCTGGGGATGTCGCCGTGTGATCTCCGCCAGGATACCCCTTCCCAAGCTCTTGACCTGCCGGTAAACGCTGCCTGATCCTTGTGAACACCTTCGCGGCAGAAGCAAGCTCAGAGCTGCGTCTGCCCTTTCGAAAGGCCGGGTAGGGGTAGGGTTTGGGGTAGGCGCATCTTATCTTGCCCCATCCCAATTTGAGGTCTGTCGGCGCAGCTTTTCAGTGTGGTGAGTAATCGCTCTAATTACCCGCGGGGCCATGGAGTGCAAATGGCACAGAGGCTGGCTGGGGAGACCTGACTTTCGATCCCTGTACCTTCCCAAACCTGCAGAAGCAGCGAACAGGCGCCCAGAGGTTTCAGAGCCTCCTGGGTCCTCCCTCTGGAGACTTCTGCAGTCATCTGGCGGGAAAAAAAATAACACAGGTTGAGAGCCCAGACGCTGGGGTCAGACTACCTGGGTTTTCATATCCTACCCTTATCACCTACTACTTGTGTGACTTTGGGAAAGTTACTTAACCTTCCTGAACTTAGCTTTTTATCTGTAAAATGGGTATAGCATAGTACCTCCTCACAGGGATGTCATAAGGATTAAAGAGATTACTTGTCTGAAAGTGCTGCTCTGTTTTTCACTTGGAGCTAGGTGCCTCAATGACAGCAATGATTTTAAAGTCCCAAGAGGACTCCCTTTACCATTTTCTCCCAAGAGTTAAGGCCCCTTTTTAGGGAGTGTCATGATAGTGGTGATGACAAAAATGGGTCGTTACACAGCCTTTCCCTTATACCGTGCTTTAATAAAGTAATGTACTGGGATGGATGCTTCCAGTATACTTCATCTCCCTTATCTCCTTAGGGGTTATGTGTTCTCACCATTCTAACAATGAGCAAATTGAGGCAGGGGAAAACTGGGGCTTGCCAAAATTACCCCTTATCAGTGACACAGCCAGAATTCAGGGTTCTGGAACTGTTGAAAAGAGATATGCCTGGATCTAGTAGGACTTTTTTCCAGGACGTATCTGAGAATTGGTCTGGGGGAAGGGCCTATTTCCTTTCTCCATCTCCTGGGACACAGATTTGGAGGCCAATGTATGTCCAGTTCTCTCAGGCATGCCTGGCTGAGGCTCGGCCCTTCCGGGTGGGGGCAGAACATGCATCCCTTTGCTCTGGGCTTCCCATTTGAGGATCCACAGATTTTGGCTGCTGTCCAGTGGCATGTCTGTGCAGGGAACCAGGCCAGGGCCACAAGTGTTGATTTGGGCCTTGGGCCAGAGCCTCCAGTTCTTTTTCTAAGAGGCCCTTGGCCTCCGATTACAGATTATTACCACCAACAGGGTTATCTAAAGGTGGTGAACCAAGTGAGGAGCCAGTTGCTGCATAGCTCACACAAGTATGTTCTGCCTCTCACGGTTACTGACACCTCCCTGAGAGCACAGTGAACACAGATAGATGTCTTAACTGAGCTTCATACATTACAAAGAGTGCTCAGTTGTGCACCATATTTATAAATTGCAAATTCGTTGCACGGTGAGTCACTTTTTAAATATATTTCTTTGTTCGAGCTATATAGTTCCTTAACTGCCTGTTTCAAAGTATTGAAAGTGCCTGTTTGTCACTTTCAATATTTGGTATTTACTTGGGGGGTTCATTTTTAACCTAGTTTGTGTCAAATTGATTTTGCAATTAGTCTTTACTTATTTGCTTATGGATTTATCTTTTTTGTCAGTTCTGAAATAGAAGATTCATTTGTAATCTTTTAATAGCCCTGTCGTTTCATCTGCCAGTTTAAAAAGTACCGTTGTTCAAGTATTTACTGACTTACAGGAACAAGTATAAAGGACACATGGACAAAAACTAGGGGTGGAAATGGGAGGGAGGTGGGGAGGGCTGCGGGGGGTGGGCTGGGATGGGAGTAAAAGACAGAAAACTGTACATGAACAACAATTAAAATTTTTAAAAAAGTAAAATGCAAAACCTTAAAAAAAAAAGTATTTACCGACTTCCCTAGATTCAAGTCTTGTCCAGGAAATGAGGAGGAAAGTAACTACTGAACACAATGAAGAGACAGGAAGTTTCTTCTGATAATAAAAGTGTTCTGATTCAGTTTTCCCCAAGTTTAAAGTCTAATCCTACCTGATATGACTGATTTTTATTATCCTAACTCTGCTGTCTGAACTTTGGGGTGGGAAGCAGAACCTAGAGTAGGGGCCTCAAAATCTGGAGGTGCCATCCCCCACCCTGAGGCTCATACAGGGCATAACTGGAGGCTCAGACTTTCCCAGGTGCTTTCTCATTGGAGCATTTCTCTCTGAGAGGCTGGAGATAGGGATTTGCAGGACCTTTGCAGCCCTGGTAGAGGCAGCTGGGTTTATCTGGGAAGTCAGGCTCCAAGACATTTCCTCCCTGAGGCAGCTGCCATTCTCGTGAGGGGAGGCTAAGATTGCCTGAGTTTGAGAGAGGGGACCCCTTCTTCTACCACCCAGATCTCCCAGGAGTCTGTCTCAGGCTTGGCCATAACCAGCCTAGGTCACTAGAGTGCTTTAGAGCAATGAGTTCTCTGTCTTCTACCAGACCCAAATCCCACAGCCCACAGCAGCAATGTCTGGCCTCCAGGGGAGATTGAGAAGAGGAGCTACTGGTTGGGGTGTCTTGTGACACCTAGTCAGCCAGACCTGTCCACACACGTTGCTCCTGTCAGACAAGCAAACCATCTCTTCATTCAGATGTAGGCTTCTCATGGAATCGTTGACTCACCACCGGCACAGCCCCTCGGAGACCATTAGCATCTACCTGTTCTTATGGATGTAAGAGGAAAACAGGCCCACAGAAACATGTGAAGTGCCTGAGGCCTCTCGGTCACTGAGGGGCAGAACTGGGGCTCAAACCCAAGGCCTCGGATTCATAAGCCAGTGCTCTGTGCCCTGGGTTGGGTTGTATTCCAGATTTCTTTTGTGGAAGCTAGAGATCTTCCTCTTCAGGCCATCATGAGTTCAAAACTGGAGCTGCCTGTCACCCAGGGAACAGCCCTGACATCAGAGAAAAGACTCAAATAAATTCCACATGCCACCCTTGCCTCCATTGTGGGATATTCAGTGTTCTTTCCCTGCTATTGGTGGGTTTTCCCCTTTGTGAATTAGCACTCCTCACAGAAATCATGGGAAGAAATGTGCTTTGAGCTGCTTGGCTGTGGAGATAAGTCAGTTGTTTAAAAGTGTGGGCTAGCTCTGGCTACAGTGGCTCAGTGGACCTAGCGCAGGCCTGCAAACCAAAAGGTTGCCGGTTTGATTCCCAGTCAGGGCACATGCCTGAGTTGCGGGCCAGGTCCCCTGTGGGGGGTGTAGTGGGGGGCGTGCAAGAGGCAACCACACAGTGATGTTTTTCTCCCTGTTTCTCCCTCCCTTCCCCTCTCTCTAAAAATAAATCTTAAATCTTTTAAAAGAGCCTGGACTACAGTCAGACTAGATTTTGGCCTTGGCTGAGCCCCTGGTATTTATGTCTGTGTCAGTTTCTCTTTGCTCGCCTGTGAACCAGGGTGAAGATAACAGCACCTGGTTCCTAGACTTCTTTTCCGGATGAAATGGTATGGTGCATACTGCCTGATGCAGAATAAATGCCCCAGAGTTAGCTTTGATTTCTCTTTATCAGCCTGACAGTGTTACTTGGGTGACTATTGTTTTCTGGGCATAGTGTATATTTATATAATTCAGCTTTGGGGGTTTAATTACCACACGTTAGGTTTTAACTGGATTCCCATTATTGTGCCTAAGGTTTTAAAATTCCCATTTCCCAGATAAAAAGTACACTTTTTATAAAGGTAATTTGTCCGAAACTCTTCTGCAGATTTAATTATTAAATCTTTAGAAAAAGTGAGTTCTTAGGATGGAAGGCCTAGAAACTGGGACAGAGGAGTGTAGAAATTACTGGAGTCGGGAGGGTGGCTATTGAGGTGAGGAGGAGAGGCCAGGGTAAGGGGGGACAGTCATCATCGGGGACGTCAGAATGACATGGAGAGATGGCGCATACACTCTGGAGACTTCACTATCCAGTGTGAACTATCTAGACCTGAGGGAGATGGCTTAATTTTCATATCCCAGATAAGGGGGGGCGCACACTGACATGAGCTGTCACTGAATTTTCTTGTAAATTTCAGCCTCTGCCCTGTGATAAGAGTATCCTAACCCTGTATGGAGCCTTTTCTGCCCCTCTCTATGGTCCTTTGGACTGTAGTTAGATGATTGGTCTATTTCATACTCTTTGCTAAATTACACGGGGTGGGGCAAAAGTAGGTTTACAGTTGGGAGTACATGAAACAGAGTTTATTCTTGTATTGTTATTTCCCATACAAACAACTATAAACCTGCCTTTGCCCCACCTTGTATGGACTTGGTTCATCCCCAGGGTCTTGAAGCTAGAAGGTAGGATGACTCTTGTCAATTTTATGGATGGAAAAGCAGAAGAGTAGGACACTGAGCACTGTCTTCACTCAGTCCTCACAACAACCCTGCGAAGCCCATGTGCTTACACAGGAGTGGAGGCAGCCCGGGATTCCGACCCGCGTAGCCAGCCCCACAACCCCCGTTTCGCTTCTGTACTGTAGAGCCTGGGCCGCAGCGTCAGAATCCTGGGTTCTGTTCCTCAGTTTCCTCATCTGTGAGGTGAGGATGAAAGCACCTCACAGGGCTGCTGCACTCACACTGTGATGGTGTGAGGTGAACACGGCTCTTCCAGGGGTGCCTGACACACATGAAGTGTGTGCCACGTTTCAGCTCTGCTGCTGGTGTCATTAAGACCTCGAGCCAGACAGGCCGGGTAGTCCTGGCCGTGCACTTACATAGGGTTTGGACTGTGGGAGTCACTGAACCACAGTCACACTTCTTCGTCGGTAAAGTGGGGATAAACAAGTCTTACCTCCCAGGTTTCTGTGACTCTTAACACATGTGTCAGACACACAGACACTCTATCATAAAGTGGGGCTGTCATCAACAGTTTCCTCACGTGCCCTGGGAAATCAGTGATCTCAGGTCAGGACTTACTCCACTTTGCCTCTGACAACAGTGACACCAGAAGTCCCTACATCAGTCAGGACCCCCGGGTTTGGGAAGGGCCTATGGAGCTGTTAACGATGTCCGTCCGTCTTTCCTTCCCCAAAGCACCGAGGATGGGCACCCCAGCCTCTGTGGTGAGTGAGCCGCTCCCCTGGCAGGCCCCGACGGAGGCCCGGGGCCGCAAGCAGGCGTCGGCCAACATCTTCCAGGACGCTGAGCTGCTGCAGATCCAGGGCCTGTTCCAGCGCAGTGGGGACCAGCTGGCCGAGGAACGGGCCCAGATCATCTGGGAGTGTGCAGGGGACCCCCGTATGGCGGAGGCTTTGAGGAGGCTGCGCAGGAAGAGGCCCCCAAGGCAGAAACCCCTGGGCCACTCGCTACACCACTGCAGCCGGCTCAGGTAGGTCCCTGGGACTGGAGGGCTGAGGGAGGGAGGACACTCATAATGTCCATCCCACCAGTTCCGGGCTGTGGGACCTGGGGTTGCTGACCTGGCCTCGCTGTGAAGTGCCTACTGTTGGGGTTGTCATAAGGTCTACACAGTGCCTGCCACATGGAGGCACCTGAAAGGCTGCTGTTCTATTGGAGTCACACATGACCCTGTGAACTCAAGTGGGAAGGGGTGCCAGGATCCTATCCGTGCCACCTCATTTCACAGTAATTCTTAACAGGTAGGAAGGACTAGTGTTTGGAAGGGGAAAAAAATTCCTATTTACCTATTAAAGAGGAGGTAACATTCAGCAGTCAGCCTGGTGAGAACCTTGGCTGTGTAATTAGACAGAATACAGCATAGAAAAGGACTATAGAGGCATCAAAGGTTAAAACTGAGAAACTTTACCCTAAACTTTCCCTAGTCAACCGCCTCTTTGCTTAGGTCACTGCCAGCCCAGGGACAGGGGACCCCCCCCAGAGATCAAGCTGAACCACACGGCCTAACCAACCACTATGGGTACATGCTGGCGTCATTCCTTCTCTGGGGCCCACAATCAAAATTAGACCTTAACAAGCCTTCTGAGATCATCAGGTCCGTATTAATTCCAATTGGCCAGTAATCCCTACTTAACATATCTTGGTAAGGATGCTCATATGACTTACTGATGTCTGCCATGAGTACAGGAAGAGGAAGTTGGGAAAAGGCTGAGTGGTGCACACCCTGATCTAGTCCCACTCTGCATAGAAATCTGAAAGCTTTTGCCTCTCCTGTAGCTCTCTGGGGGCAGAGATGAGACCAGAGCCCTGGTCTCCTTTTGCCCCAATGTTTTAATAGTTTGCATGATCAAAATCCTTAGTCCCATTCTGTCCTTCCTATTGATGTTGGCCTATCATATACTTGTTTCCTGCAGAATCCCAGAGCCCCACAATCCACTGGCCGACCCACAGAGCAGTGCTTCCAGCGACCAGTACCTGAACACTAGGAGGACAAGTGCCAGGATCCGTCGGAACTGGAGGAAGCCAGGCCCCACGAGCTACCTCCATCAGATCAGACACTGATCCAGGGAAGGGGCTGGGAGCAGCAGTATCTTCTCCAGGAATCATAGGGACTTTTGCCAAAGGGCCCAGGAAGATGAATGAGGAAAAGAGACTTGAGGCAGACGGCCCACACGCTGCTGCTGGCCTGCTCAATTCAGAACAGGATTGGAGGTGTCCACTGAGCTCTCCATTGTGTGGGACCCTTTCCTCACCAGGAGAAATAGCGACTGTTCTTGCCTTGACCCTTTCCCATCTAACACTATACTTGGACTGCATGACATTCCCCCTGGACTCAAGTGACAGGCACTCAAACCAAGCATCTCACCACTCCTGCTACTAACCTTCCTGCTATTATGACCAGTGGCCCAGCAGCCTGTCCTGTACCCCTGCCCCTGTCAGATCACACGAGGAAACTGATTTAAGTGGCAAAATAAAAACATTTGCATCAAGAACTGTGTGAGTCTGTCACAGAAGGGGAGGACCCCACAATGGATACTCTGGAGCTGGTGGGTGAGGGGTTGGGCACACTGCAGGGAAGTGTGTGTGTTCCCAGGAAGAAAAGAGGGCTGGCACCGTTTGCTTTCTCCCCGTCATCCTGGAGAGCCCCTGTGCAGAAGCCTCCTTTTTCAGATGTGGTCAGATGGAGAGATGGACACATCTCTGCGGTCAGTCCTGATCCACAGGGGAGAAGAGAGTTCTTGGTCCCTGGCCAGCTCTAGAAGGCAGGCCATTACCGCCAGCACTGCAGAGTGGGTGGTGAGCCCACAGTCACATGAATGGGCACCAGCTCCTCAGCTGGCTTCTGCATGCCACCGGCCAGACATCCAGAAGCGGGTCAACGGCTGAACCAGTCCATTTGTGCGCCTCCTGCACGATCCGAGGTTTCCATAGCCTGAAAACCCTTGAGGTGAGCCTCAACAAAAGCATACCATGTGCTCATTTGCCTTCAGCTCCCCTCCCACCGACTATCTGCTTGATCATCCATCACTTTGTTATTGTTATTATTATTTTGATTATCCTTCACTTTAAAGGAGCCAGGGTTCTAAGTGCTCCAAGCACACGCAGAGGAGGGCCGCCCTCTGGTCAAGAAGAGAAGCCCATCCATATTCCTTATTCCAAATCCCTGGGGCTAGATGATTTTGGAATTCAGAGTTTTGTCCAGCTGTTTGGAAGTGGTAAGTGTAAATACTGTATAATCCCCAGTAGGAGAATATCTCATTAACAAAACTTTCTGCAACAAATATTCACACTAAGGAATATGATGATGGTCATAAGTAGCTTCAGTGTAGTTTCAGGTCAGTTTCAGAGTCTAGGTTATGAAAATATTTTTGGTTTTCAGAGCACTGGGACTTTGGAAATGAGGATCTGTATTTCCCCTGCTGGAAGAAAACAGACTCAAGAGCCATGTCTCAGCCGACTCACAGAAACTCGATTCTCTGTCCTTAAAATTGCATTCTACCTGGTCTTCCTTCCACCAAAAGAAAAAAAGACAAAAAAGGTCAGAATCAGACTTGTTATTCATACATTTGCATTGATTTAAATATATTACATACAGTTTCTACAGTGCATTAGAAGAACAATACAGAGGCAGCAGGACTCTCACGGCCCAGCCTCTACTCCCTGACGCTGAGGGATGGGGCCTATGGCTGGCAGAGGGCTGGGCCATTCCATGAGTGCCACCCAGAAGCACTCTGGGTCCCTGGCTTTACCCAAGTCCACATTCAAGGCAACCTGAGTACAGGCTTCAAGGAGAACAGACAACAGAGGCCAGAAAAGGATCCCCCCACCATCACCACTCCATTGCCTGCCAGGACTGGGGCCAGCCCCCTCTGTCGTTGAACCCAGTTTCCTCCTCCCAGAGTTGGTCTGGACGAGGGCATCGTGCAGATCTGCTTGGCTGGGGGCAGCAGCCAGGCTCCTGGTCAGACTCCTCAGACTCCACAGGTAGGGAGTTTTACCACCAGTCTGTATCAAGATGTCTATGGAGAGCTAAACACACCTGGGTCCTGTCTGGCCTCTGGAAGCCCTGCTGCTCCTGCAGTCTGAGGGCAGGCATTCTCATAACACGTGGTCCCCAAGGCTGGTGTCCAGGTCGGCTGACTGGGATTGTCAGGGCTGGGGCCAGCAGGGGAGCTGCGCCTTTGTCCACAGGGCACACGCATCCAGCTTTCGCAGACTCTTCTTGTCAGCTGGATAGAAGCCCGGGAGAGGCTGGCTCCTGGGGGCTGGAATGGAAGGGGCAGCCTGGCCCAGCTGACAAGAGGGCTGCACATCTCTGCTTTGCCTCCTGGACGGCGGGAGCTGGGCAAGCAGAGGGGAAACAGCCACAGTCCTCGCTCCCTTTCTTTGGTTGTTTTTCAAACCTTCAAGATAGTTTCTTTCCAAGGCTGATTGACCAATCCGCAGGGTTCCAGAAACTTGAAATGTCCAATGGCATAGGGCTGCCCCTGAGCCACAGATGGCATCCTCTTTACTCCCTTATGAGGCCACTCTTTGCTTTGGCGTAGAGAGGGTTTGGACACCTGGCAAGGGGACAGCCGAGGAAAGGAGACATGGAAGCAGGAAGCACACTGAGCTGAACAGTGTTGGGGAACAGCTTGAAGGCCTCTCTCCTTTGGGCCCCACCATTCTTAAAAAGCCATGGAAAATCTGGCCTGGAACAATAAGTCAGGGAGCAAAGGGCAGCTACCAATTAGGAGGCAGAATACAAGTCCTGTTACCTCCACCAAGCAGCAGTGCTGGCTTAAAAAGAAG
>PVKM010026638.1:0-19221 GCA_004027735.1 Carollia perspicillata | reverse complement strand
TTATCTCTGGTCCTAAATTACAGAGTGGTTAGGATCAGGCTGCAGGCTTGAGGATTAAACCCTAATGTGAAGTTAATGACAAGAAAGCCCAGATTTGGGATTGGAGTTTGCCTTCACCCATTAATTCAATTGAGCAGAGGAGATTAAGTCTATAAATTAACTACTACAGTTCAAAGCAGTATAAACATGAGCCTATGAATCTGACAAACTCTATGGCAGTCTTTCTTTTTTTTCATATTTTTAATTGTTGTTCAAGTACAATTGTCTCCATTTCCCCCGCCACTTCCCCCCTCCCCAGCCAGCCCTACTTCCCACCCTCTATGGCAGTTTTTCGACTTTGGCACCACTGACGTTTTGGGCCAGATATTTTTGTTGAGGAGGACTGTCCCATGCATAGAATGTTTAGGAACACCCCTGGCCTCTGCCCACTAAATGACAGGAGCACCCTCCTCCAACAGGTGTGACAACCAAGTTTGTCTCCAGATACTGCCCAATGTCCTGGGGGGGTGGGGGGCGTGCAAAACTGCCCCCAGTTGAGAACCACCGCTGTAAGGGTTATGGAGGTTTAGGGCAAAAGTCAGTTAATGCAGTTGCACATACAAAGAATAAGATTCATGAAGGAGGTAATACTTGAACTGGACCTTGGAGAGCAGATAAAATTCCTGTAGGTGAGGATAACAGAAGACTAAGAAGAAATTCCAGAAAGGGAGGAAAACTTAACTGCAGGGATAGGAGAAAGCACAGGTCTGCTGGAAAATGGTCCAGTTTGGCCAGAGCAGAAGGTTCCTGTTGGAAATAGGAGACGAGGCTAAAAATGTCCATTGAAGTCAGGTCAGTGATAGCTATCCACCAGCTAATATTTACAAGATAAACACACATAAGGAGACAGCCATCAACACAAGATACCACACAGATGTTTAATGGTATACAAGTCAGACCAGTGGCACTGTTGTGTGTCCCACGCCTCCCAAGAGAACAGAATGTTGCTTGAACATCACGTCTTACACTGCATCTCCTGTTCACTGCACTTACTCCAAGCTTGGAACCAGTGCAGAAATAACCAATGGGAGAAATAACTAAGGACTGGAATGGTCAGGAGTTTCCCAAAGGAGGTAAGAATTATGGGCCTTGAATGGGTACGTTTTGACGGCTGTAAGGGAAGAGAGGACATTCCAGGTAAGGACATCAGGAGGTGGAAAGAAGTGTACAAAATACATCCAGGAGACACCAAAAAGAACAATGTAGCTGGGAAAGAAGACAAGGCTGATCAGAACACCGAAGACGTAAATGGGACTTTACGTGTGGACAACCAATGAAGGTTCCTGAGCAGAATGATGTAATTGTTTAAAACACAGTCATCTCCTCCGATAGTTTTTAGCTACACATCAGAAAGACCTGGGAGCTTTGAAGAATAGCAATACCCAGGCTCCAATCCCCGAAATCCAATTTATCCCTTGGGTAGGGCCCTGATGTTGTTTTTAAAACTCCACTGATGATTCTAAAAATGCAGCTAAGGACTGAGAACCACTGGTCTACCATGGCAATTTTTAAACTTTTTCATCTCACGGCACACATAAACTAATTACTGAAATTCTGTAGCACATCAAAAAGTCTATTATATTTTTTGCTGATCTCACAAAAAAAATAGGTATTATTTTCGTTAACTTACACTGGACAGCTATTGATGCGTTGGTAGTTGAAAATCGCTGATCTACAGTCATGCTTTCATCCCCAGATGAGAAAAGGGACCTAGAAACGTGAGTAATTTGCCTAAATTCACACAGCTGGTCAGGTGAGGGGCTGGGACTGGCATCTGGACTCCTCCAGGCTCTGAAAGATCTCACAGAGGACTGGGCTAAATTCCATACTTCACTCTATGAGAAGTACAATTATCTGATGACTTGGCCCTCAAGTTTTGCCAGGGTTGAAGCCTGAATGAATCTAATCATAAAACGACTGACTTAAGCAATCCCACGAGCATCCAAGGTAATGGATGTTGGTTTCACTGCTGCCTCCTGGGGGCCCTTAGGAAAGGAAAGGGTCTCAGGAGACTCTCCAGAAAGATAAACAAGCCAAACCAACCAGCTCCCTGAGAGAAACAACTTTTCAAAATACAACTCACTAAGCTTTTGTACTCCACATAAAGGGAAGTCCGGGTTCCTCTTCATGGGAAGAAATACTCTCAGAGATCCTACCCCATAGGCAAAGGTGGGCGTAAACATGACCACAGGTAACTGCTAAGGCATGTTTGTCCACACAGACACACCCCTTCTGGCCCACGGGCCTGTTCTTCTGAAAAGGGCAGCACCCTTTACAACAGGTCCACCTTTCCATCGTGTCACTCCTTGACTCAGGCAACAGGTGGGAAACACAAGGCTTGTGAAGGCTTGTGAACATTGCCAAGCTGGAAACCCGAGTCTGTTCTACAGGGTGGGGCTAAAGTAGGTTTACAGATGTTCACATGGAAAATCATACAATAATTAGTAATGCAAGAGAGACTCTGTTTCACATACTCACTATATAAACCTACTTTTGCTCCCCTCCCCACCAACATTCATTCTATTCATCCTAGGGTGCTGGTGCAAATAACTACTAAAACAAAATAATGCCAACCTAGGGGCCTTCTCGCTAACCCCAGACACCCATCGACCCGCTGAAAATCTAACATGGGGGTCACGCTAAAGGAACTCCAGAAGCAGAAGCACTACCTTCTGCCTTCCACTCTTGAAGGATGCAGCTCAGGACACCAGGGCTGCTGGTGAGACCCTGGTATGTGCTCCTGAGGTGGGCACTGGTATCCCACCAGCTATAAGGCAGAATCCCTGAAAACAATCTGACCTTTAACCCAGCCTGAGTGGAAGTACAGAATAAGCCAGAATCCTAAGATGCAGTGCTTTTAATGCTCATTCTGGCCTAATTTACTCAGCGGTAGCTATATGCCAGATACCATAATAGGCACTTTGTCCACTAATTATTTCATTTTATTTTCTAATACACTGGTAAAATAGGTACTGTAATCCTCCCTATTTTACAGATGAACAATCTGACACTTGGAGAGGACAGCTAGTGGGTGGCGAAGTAAGGATTTGAACCTGAGCAGCCTGCATCTAGAGCTTGGCAGGCTTCTTCCATAAACAGCTTTTCCCACTTGATGCCAACTGATCATTAATTCTACTTTTTCTCAGGTTTGGCTACTGGAATTTACCAGGATCTTATTGAGCAATTAATTTCAAACTGAAGAGCATCATATAAAGTTTAGGCATTAATAATATAAAATTGGGTATTATTAGGTATTAGCATTATTACTTGAATTAATAGGGGAGAACTGCTCTTATGGGGGCGGTATTTGAAAAGCAACCCCATGGGCTGCCTAATTATCTAAAGTCACATTTGGTCAAAACCCGGTTAAGCCCATCTTTCAACACAAAGGTTTAAAAGACGCGACATCTTCAAAACTTGGAAAATGGCAGGAGAGGTCCTGTCCCCAGGGCTTTCTCAACTGCAAGGAAAATGAGACAGTAGCCTGATTCCCCTCCTCTCTCTCTGCTAAGTGTTATGGCTTCACATAACATAGCTTCAGAGCTCTAATGTCGCAATTTTAGAAAGCATTCCGCTTTTACCATAAGTTGAAAGTTCAGACTTAAAAATGTAGAAGAACTCTAAAGATTAAAACTGTCAGTTAAAATAAACAACTGTGCCTGTTTTGAAAGCAAATAGTATTTCTGGAAAAATTATCATATGGCAATGACCAATTAAAGGAAAAGCTAACATGACTGCTAATCTTAGGTTTTTCATTAGAAATGGAAAGCAGCTTCATACTCTTTTTATGAGCTACACACAATTTTCCTTACCCTGCTTTATTATGTTTATGAGTTTTTACACCATCACTCTCCCACTTCCCCCCAAATAATAGCTATTGCCTTCAAACCTGAAACAACATTATCTTAAAAAAAAAAAAGTACTGCAAAACTTGTAACAGACGAATCTTAATAAGTAATATAAAGCCAAGCGTGAAGAATGGCTGCAGCAGAAAATTTTACTCGATCAAGTGAAAACCCCAAACTGCAGACTGTGGGTATTTTTAGGGGGTCAAGTCATTACGGTCTAACGATACAGCCAAAGCCTGGGGTAAGCCACTTGAGGAACTACTTTTCCTATGTTAAATCTCTGGGGAAGATAAAATGCAGCACCTCCACTTGGAGAGTTGGGAAGAACACCTGCTCCATATTCCTTAGCAGCAACCAAGTTTAAAAGCACAGCCTTCTTGATAATGTAAATACTGTCCACAGAAACTTCAACTCGGAACGTAACAAAGCCTTATTTCCTCTGGAGTACACCACACTCGGCCATCAGCAATGGACATTTGTTTAGGACTGAGAACACGCCAGGCTCTGCGAAGCACCGTGAGAAACGCGACAGAATTCTGAGTCTACTGTACCCCCCACCCCCGGCCCTCACTGAAGAGATGAGACCAAAAGACATAACGCAACCCATTTCTGTACGGTACTTAAAACATCCTCCATGTATCCGAGTTAATGTCACATAATAAATATTTAATGGCCAGATTGTAACACAATAGAATTAGCACTATATTAAAGAAAAAACTTTCATTTACCAGAGAAAGCCCTGAAACCTAACAAATACTCATCCTAAATCTAGTTTAGTTTTTGTGTGCCATTTCCAAGCAGTCTCTTAAAAAGGGGGGTGGGGTGGAGAGGTTTCAAAAAGGCCTTTCAGCCCTGGCTGGTGTGGCTCAGCGGATTGAGTGCCAGTCTGTGAACTGAAATGTCTCCGGTTTGGTTTCCGGTCAGGGCACAAGCCTGGGTTTGTGGGCCAGGTTCCCAGCTGGGGGCACGAGAGAGGCAACCGATCTGTCCATGTACCTGCGATGTTTCTCTCCCTCTCTTTCTCCCTCCCTTCCCCTCTCTCGAAAAATAATAAATAAATAAATACATAAATAAATAATAAAATCTGTGTAATATCTCAGGACCTTAGCAGAAACATCAGTGGTTTTCCTTAAAAAAAAATAAGTAAGATAAATAAAAATAAAAATAAAAAGGCCTTTCAGAATTTGACACCCAGTTTGCAGGAAACCGAAACGGTATCAATCCTTGGGCCTGAAAGTCCTTGCCAGACTTCTTCCTTTCAGCATCCTTATTCAGGCTGGTCAACTTTTCCTCCCAAATCTCCCATTTGCCCTTTTCTTTCCGATTATCCTCACTTCCTGTCTGGATTTACTCAATCATTTATCATTTACCGAGTGCCTATTATCTGCCACAAGCAGAGCTAAACCTTCATCCTTGCTCTTATGCAGCTCACATGATACCCAGCAGAGCTGTTATCAGCCCGTCTCAATCACCAGGCTGCAAGTTTCAGCAATGGCTCTGTATTTCCAGATCCTAGCAGCATCTGGCATACAGCAGACCCTCCAAAAATGTTTGTTGTGTGACATTAGAGTAGTTTAGCAAGCTTTTTAATCTATAAATATTTTAGTACAGTATATATCTTCAAAAAGGGCTCTTGCTTTTTTTGTTTAAATACGAAAGCTGTATGTGCACAATGCAAAAATACAGAAAGGTATCGCTAAAAAGTAAATTCTCCAACCACCTGAACCCCACTTCCGGAAGTGACTATTAACTGCAGTTTAGAATGTGGATTTCCAGAACTCTCCTATGAAGATACATGACACGCACACCCACCCACGCCCCACACTTTTTCAGAAAAAGTTTTTTGACAGTTTCTGACACTAGCTTCCTCATCTAGTGATTCTCAAAGTGTTGTCCTTGGAAAAGAAGCATCAGAAGTACAAACTCGGCCGCACTCCAAACGTACTGACTGAATCTGACCTTCTGGGTTTTAATAAACTCTCCAGGTGATTCCGAAGTGCACTAAGGGCTGAGAACCACTGCTCTCATCCAACTCAGGTGACTCTGGTCAAGCCAGATTCTTAACTGTCCCTTAAGACACATCAAGCATTGTTAGCTTGCATTAGGTTCTACCACCCTGCTTCAAAATGCTTTCCTTGTCCTGTTGATTAATTCTGACCCTACCAATCTGTCAAAGCCCAGAAAGTCCTAACTCCGCCTCCAAGTGTTTTCACTCCACAGCTCAGCCCTCTTGCACCTCTTCCAACTCCTATGCCATACCCAGTGTCTCTACCACAAGATCTAACAATTACGTAAGCACTGTCTTCAAAGTCAGAGAACAGTTTTTACTATTAAAAAGGCCCTTCAGGATACGATGACTTGACCCCGGTTCTGCAGTAAACCCAAAATGCTATAAATCTTTGGACCTGGAAGTCCTTGACACACCTATTATATTTCCTTGAAAACATGAATCATATTTTAGTTATCTCTTCCTCAATCCTGTTCTAAGCACACAAAGATATTTTTTTAAAAAGATTTTATTTACTTTTAGAGAGAGGGGAAGGGAGGGAGGAAGAGAGGGAGGGAAACATCAATGTGTGGTTGCCTGTCCCACGCCCCCTACTGGGGACCTGGTCTGCAACCCAGGCAGGTGCCCTGACTGGGAATCCAACCCACGACTACAACCCTTTTGTTCGCAGGCTGGCATTCAATCCACTGAGCTACACCAGCCAGGGCAGAATTTTGATAGAGTTGCTGATTAATGTCTTTAAGGATGACTTCACCAAAATACTGGTAAACCTTTAATGGGTAAAAGATAAAAATTTAGTTTTCAAGTTGTAGCTCCAGGTCTGACCTTGGACGAATTCACGCCATAGCATTGCCTTGCTTATGATGCTAATATGGCAATTTTTAGACCTGACTTGAGTTATAGTTAGATATGGTGTTTCCCAGTTAGCTAGTAGGCTTTCAACAAGAACCATGTTTTATTAAAAGCTTACTCTCTCACCATTCCCAGTGCCATGTCTTCCACATAACAGCTCATTATATTTGCAGAAAATTATTTGGAAAAAATCTCTAAAAAGCCTCATTTATGTAGAGAACTATACAGATAAACTGCCTCCCAAAGGGCCCATTTGAACAGTTATTATTATAAATACTGTGAAATGATTTATGGTAAAAATTGTGATTACTCTGGTAGCACCAGGGGCAGTCTGCCACAAAAGACAAAAAATATAAAATGAATCGAGCATGCATTAGGGATAGAATAAAAGACCACCAGCCTCAGGCTACCTTACTGTAACATGCAAATCAAAACTGCTCTCTACAATTATACCAACTCCAGTGTCAAGGATAAACAGGCTTGTTGATACAGGACCCTTATCTGCAATTTTCAGAAACAGGGTGGACTAGAGACCTTTCTGAGTGGCAGGTCTAAAAAGAAACATCACAAGGAAAAAAACATTTTTCCTTTATTCTTTTCTTCTTTTTTTAAAATTGTATCTATGAGATGAATGTTAGCTGAACCTATTGTGGTAATCATTTCACAATATAAATTAAGCCATCATGCTGTATGCCTGAAATTTATATACAGTGATGTATGTCAATTATTTCTCACTAAAACTGGGAAAAAAATAAAATATAAAGGAAGGGACAGCAAAGAGAAATTGAAGGGCAAGTGGAAAATACAGAAAGGCAACACAAAACCCCCATTCTTTGAGTAATGAAAAGGCGTAGTGGGAATTCACTGAGCCATTGCCAAAGACCTACTGTGAGCTACGCATTTGGTCCTCAAAGACAGCCCCTGACCTTAAGGGGCTAATAGTCCTATGTGCGTGTGCACACGCACATGTGTGTGTAATTCTGACTGGGAGAGTCAAGCAAGGAAGGCTTCACAGAGATGTTGGTGAGTTAGTGGAACTTTGAAGTTAAAAGGATTTGCTAAGAAAGAAAAAAAAAGACAGTTTGAGCTAGTTATTTTGGGGAGGAAACATTCACATGATTTTACAGCTGTTCCTGTGGAACTTGAAATCGTGGTAGCTTCTTATATTCAGCACCACTTTGTCAACACTTTCTCTTTTTACTTTATTTTAGATACTAAGATGTTCAAGAGCAATGTAAAAACAGGGCCCAAAAGCCCCAGAATAGGGTGAGTGCTCGCCAGATTTCCTCTGTCACCCCCACACCCAGCCAGCCCAGCTAGCCCGCTCCCGCTGTCCCGGCGGCCAGAAAAGGCTAATTATATCCTCTGGGGGCCCGGCTCGGGAAAACCTGGGGGCAGGCTCGCCAGGCTCACCCCGCTTCTGCCAGGAAGCCGCCAGGGGAGCGCTTCCCTGCCTCCTAAGCCATAAGGCTCTGAGTCTACCTGTCAAAGGGAGGCCAGCTCTGCAGAAAAAAAGTGCGTGAGAAGGAAGGAGGGGACACACTGATTGGGAAACGCTCAGGTTAAGTGAGACTCTTAATGAAATGTTCCGCAAGATCCCAGGCACACGGCAAGCACTGGGTGAACATTAGCTCTTATTAATAACACTACTATTATTATTACAGCAACATCTCACTTGTACTTCAAGAAAATACTGTTTTTGCAGTCTTTTATGACGTTGAAAATGCAAATCCAGAGATATGTGTATTTCAAATTTTTTTTAAGGTTCAAGATCAAATTCCAACCGTACTGGCTCAAGACACGGAGGGCAAGAGCCAGTCCATGCCCGTGGGCCCGTGGGCCCGTGACCTTGGGCAGGCACTTCGCCGCCTTCTGCCTCAGTTTCCTCATCTGTCAAGAGGGGCGAAGAAGCACCTCCCTCGCAGGGTCGTCGTGGGGCTGCGCTACAGCTCACCGCGCAGCTCCCAAGCCTCCCTGGCTCTGGGGCGTGCGGAGAGACACCGAGGCCCACCAAGTCCCACCGCCTGCAGAGCAGGAGAAAGGGGGTCGCGCCTGAGGTGGCTCCCCGCGACTGAGAGTGTGGGCGCCCCGAGGCTCAGCCTCTGCCACCAGCACGCTGTCGCCGGCAGCACGCCGCGGGCCCGGCAGCCTTGGCCCCAGGAGCGGCGGAGGGAGGGCGGGCTGACCCGGACCCGCGAGCTGGGGGAGCGGAGGGCGCCGGGGGGTCCTGAGGCTGGCAGCGAGAGCCCGGGGCCCCACCGCGCAGCGAGGACGAAGCGGGGCGGGAGAAAACAAGGGGAGCTAGGGCCCCACCACCAGCGCCCGCGTCCCCAGCGGGCCGGGCTGAGGTGTTCACTCACCTGGGGCGCGGGGGGACCCGCCGTCAGTGCAGCAGCAGCGGCGGCGGCAGCGGCGGTGACTACAGCGGCTGCGAAAGGGGCGGGGGAGGCTGTGCGGCCGCGCAGGCGCGCTGAGGATGCCGGGGCCGCGCGGTTGTGCTGCTCCTGCCGGACTCCGGAACTACCAAGATGGTGGCTGAGCCGGGAGCGGCGGACGGTGCCATCTTGGATGTAGTTCTCGGAGAACCTTACATTGTAAGTACTCGGAGGGAGGGGATGGAGTGCTGCGTCCGCCAAGCCTCCTGCCTTCCACCGAGTCGCACCCTACCGAAGCCCCTGAGAACCCTTGCCGGGAGTGGCAGCCTTTCACTAGGGCCCGGAGCCCTTACCCAAGGTCACATGGCACCTAGCAGTGCTTGGCATGGGGAAGGGGCAAGTAAATTCCGGAGACTGGACCCAGTGGCTTAAAGAACTAGAACCCAAGAGTCAGTCCTCCCTTATATCACTGTTACAGCTGCCAACTGCGCCATCTCCTTGGGTGCAACCCGACCAATTGATCACACACCTTAAGCTTAATGGCCTAACAATTTAAATAACACCAAAACGTACAGAACTAAATCCCTTTCCCAAAAGTTTATAATTTAATCTTGTGAAAATTAATAAAGGAAAAGCTTCATTTAAATGGTGCAGGGGAAGCTGGAAGGGGAGCCCTCAGGCACCGCCACTCAGCATCAATTACAGGAAGAATCAATTACCTAACCCAACAGAAAGATACGCACCTTGCAAGTATACCATTGTAGTAAATAAATAAATATATCACTTAGTAAATGTAGAAAGCTAATTGGCTTTATTAAGCAGTCCGTGAATCCAGTAGCATCCCATCTAGCAAATACGAGAGTACTCGGCGCGGATGTACAAAAAAGAAGGTTTTTATAGGAAGAAGGGTGAAGCAAGGGAGCTATTTTGTTTTTTTAGAGATTTTGTTTATTCATTTCTAGAGAGAGGGGAAGCAGGGAGAGAAACAGATGAGTGAGGGAAGTATCAATTGGTTGCCTCTCGCACAGCACGTGTCCTGACTAGGAAAGGAACTGGCAACCCTTTAATTCACAGGCCAGGCGCTGAACGCACTGAGACACACCAGCCAGGGCAGTGGAGCTATTTTAAAAGGAAAAGAATTATTGGGTGTCTGGGACACCTTGGAGGGGGGCAACAGAAGGGTTTTTATCATGCAGATTGCCTCTTCTTTGAGGGATGGAGGAAGCCCACATGACCCACTACCTCACTGGTGATGACCAGAAAATTCCAGATGAGCTGACTTAAAATGATGTTTCTGGGAGAGGTTGAAACTGCAATTAGATCAGACATTAAATGTAGGTTTGGTATCCTGGGCCTTAGGCCCAAGGACACCATTTTGGGCCTGTGGTTTTTCTCTTTAACATCAATCACTCCAACAGAATTTCCTTCCTTGCCCAGCAACTCACTCAGCCAATGAGGAACTGTTGACAGCCTCTCTTGCTTTCCTTCAATGGACTTTCATTCGAAACAACCCCTTCCAAATTCCTTTTCCTCTGTAATGTTCCTCTCCTTTGCTTGCTGGACTTGACTATAGCTTTTGCTATACATACTTGTCTGGAATTGCAATTCTGTTATTCCCCAAACAAACCCATTTTGCTGGTAAAATAACTGGATGTCCTATTTTTTAAGGTCAACATTACATTATTTATTAAGGATCACTGACTAAAAGTAAAATATTCTCTGAACTTAATTAGGGCAAATGTAACAAATGTTACCAAACACCAAGGGCAGTAACTGTCTATAATACTGTAATTTATCAAGCACAATCCCTGAACCAAATTTGAGAAGGAAAACTAATATTAACTGAGCACCACCTTTTATTACATGTTTTATGTTTATTCATTAACATTTACTGAGTGCCAAATTAGTTCTAGCTCACCCTCCACTACTCTTTATGTCCTTGGTTAAATTATTAAGCCTTTTCAATCTTGTGTTCATCTATAGTGACACAAATATAGAAGTTATATCATAACATTATGGTCTATAGGCAAGTAAAGTGCTTATTACTCACTATAGTAATACCTTGATACTCGCTGGCTTCAGAACTTGTCAAACCCTGTACTTGTCGCTTGCTGCTCTCTGTTCTCCACTCAGCAACTAGAATGACCTTCTAAAAATAAAGTTCTGCCCTGGCCAGGTAACTCCATTAGTTAGGACATCATCCCCACATGCCAAGATTGCAGGTTCAGCCTCCAGTCAGGGCACATATAAAAAGCAATCAATGAATGCATAATTAAGTACAACAAATCAATATTTCTCTCTTCCTTCCTGTCTAAAAATCAATAAATAAGAAAATAAAGTTCTGATCCCCACCTCTCTCTCTTAAAACCTTCTGATTTGAAACCTGTTTCAGTGGCTCTTCCATTGGCACTCAGCATTCCTGCTTTACTGGCCTTTTTCTTTAGTATCCCAGAATGCTTCATTCTCTCCCCCATCAGGTGGCTGGAAACGCTGCTTCTTTTGCCTCACGTCTTCGCCCTGTTTAACTCCTTCACCTTTCTCAAATCAATTAAAACATCACTTCTACAGAGTTGTCTCTTCTTGTTTCCTGTATACCCACTAGACAGTGAGAATCATGAGGGGAGGCCCCATATGTTCTTTTATTTGCCTCCTGTGCACCCCCCGGCCCTCGGCCTGCAACCCGGGCATGTGCCCTAACTGGGAATCGAACTGGTGACCCCTTGGTTCCCAGGCCAGCACTCAATCCACTGAGCTACATCAGCCAGGGCAAACCTTTCCATTTTTTTATACACTCAAAATATACATGAAGACAATGGAAAACGTTTATGTACAAATTTTATAATGCAGATTATTAACAGAAAACAATGAAAAGGAATACTTAGCCACTTCTTGCCATGATCCAGGACTTAGGATGCTGACTCAATATTAGAAGTTGAAACATACTCTGGGCGTCAGGACACAGAGAATGAGTGGTATTTCCCCAGTTTGGACATCTCATGAAGTGATGTATGTATCCACATGACATAAACAATGACCTCAACTTCTCTACTAAGAGTCACACACACTAGAAAATTAGTCTCATTCCTTCACAACCAGAATGCAACTTGACCCCTAAAATGTTTCACTGAGTTTGATCCTCAGTGACTCTGGGTATTTCAAAACTTGAAAAACATCTATACAAGATGAAGATTTGGGATCACAGAGGATATTTAAAATACTAGACCACTAGTCCTGATGGTCATTCCAAAACAGAAATTTGAAATATTTTGCACATTCTTGGAAAAAGTGTCCATACAACATTCTTTTGGATACATAAATGTTGTCACTTTCAGAGTAGAATCAAAGTGCTCTTCAGTCAGCCAGTTATCAGAGGCAGCCGGGTAGCTGCCGCCAGCTCAGACAGCCATGCGCTCGCCATGCGCTGGCGCAGTCTTCCCCTTTCTGCTCTGGAGCACCTTGCGGCAGAAAGACAGACACGTGAGGTCACTGACAAGATTTAGAGCAATGTGCGGTGGGCAGGTTTCGTAACTGAAGCTTGAGCAGTTTTCGAGCTGGTGAGGAATCTAATTGTTGTGTGCTTTTCTTCCCTACAGATGAAAGGAGAAAAAAAAATTTCAATTGAATTCAAGTAAGATTTATTGAAAACATATTGTATGGACACTGCCAGACACTGAAGGGTATTATAATGACAGGTAAGAATCTCTGTCCTTAAGGAGACAACAGTCTGGTAGGAAAGCCAGCTGTAACTACAACCACACTACAACACGGTAAATAAGAAACTGAGCCCTGACTGGTGTAGCTCAGTGGACCGAGCGTTAGCCTGTGAACTAAAGGGTCGCCAGTTTGATTCCCAGTCAGGGCACATGCCTGGGTTTTGGGCCAGGTCCAGTAGGGGACATGAGAGGCAACCACACACTGATGTTTCATTCCCTCTCTTTCTCCTTCCCTTCCCCTTTCTCTAAAAATAAATAAATAAAATCTTTAAAAATATATATTTAAAAAACATTTTAAAAAAAGAAAAGAAAATGAAGGTATGTATGGCAGTAACTTAAGGCTGGAGCAGGTCAGAAAAAGTCATGGATAAGTATTGTCAGTGTCACTCTGTATTTTTGAAGACTGCAAAGGGGGAAAAGGGCAATGGATATTTCTTCAATCTCAGATGCACTAAAATAAGACAGTTGGTTGGCAGTTAATTCTTAGTCTACTGTGCTTCTGTGGAATTCACATCTAGAATTTCCCATCAACTCTGAGTATCACAACATAATAGTTATGGGTGGGGATAGGGAACAACCACTTGATGTGGGCCTTACTCTCTGAGACCACGCACTAAGGGCACCTGAGGGGCAGCTTGGATCTGAAGGGTTATCCTTCTGGTACCCTCAAGAGACATGCTCACCGAGCTGTGCTGACATCTTCTGGAAGCACTGGGTACTGTCGTCCATGAAGGCATGCAGCTGCTTCACCGACCCTTGCAGTTCGTCCATCTGCAGATGAAAGGCAGCTGTGAGTGGTAGCTTCCGTGGCTGCTTCGGCGTTCCTCAAACACACCGGGCAAGCTTCTGCTCCGGAGCTGTGCTCGTGCTGCCCTTTCAACCGGGGACGCTTACACCAGACATCTTCTGCCTGCTCCCCCAGATCCACATTCCACTCCTCCACACTGCTCTATTCCCCAGAAGGCGGACCTGGATAACTGCCAACAGGATTCCATGTCCTCTGAGTTCTGGGTGGGTTTGGCCAAGAGGGAGCCGGACTGGGAGGGAGCTGAATGAGGTTTTGGTATTTTTACCCAGGCCTGGTCCAGGAAGGACCCTCCTGAGTTAGCTGTGTCTCTCACTGAGGGTCATGGCTGTCTCAAGGCAGCCACACTTCCTCCCCTTGGGTGCCCCAGTAACCCTGCCATTTCTCCACCCTGCAGGTCCAGGGGTAGTAAGAGCTCGGCTGTGTCAAAGCCCCCGGTGCCTTCACTAACCCTTGTGGTTTCCCCATAACCACGCTTTATCCGTAGCCCCTTTACAGACAAACTCTCCTCGAATTACCCTTTATTAATCCCGCTGATACTTGGAATGATACAATGCTTTTCTCTCAAACGTCCTCAGGGGTCACCTCCTCATTTCTTTCTGGTCCCTATTAGAATGTCCATTAGAGACCTTCATTAACTGCTCTGCATAGCAACCTGCTGCCCGCCTGGTACGCTCTCCCCCTCACCCTGCTTTACTAGCACTTATCACCACATACTTGTTTTTTAAATTGTCTCCCCACGGTTCACCCAGGTAAAGTTAAATATACTTATCTCATCTCATTACACGTATTCTCCAGGTCTTTTCATTTCCAAGGGCGACAGGGTAGCAAAGCGGGATCACTGAGCCACACATAACCACAACCCAGCTCACCAGCAACTCCACGCAGTCAAAGACTCTGTCCTGGCCCTGCAGTATTTTCTGGTAGTCCGGCTTCGTATTAAGAACCTCAATCTGGGAAGACCTGAGATATGCCGTAGGTTCCACTTCAACTTCAGTAATTTTTGTTTCAGTCGATTCTCTAAAAATAATAAAATAAAAAAAGAGCTTTCAAGGAATTCCACAATCATTTTCTGGGGAAAATTCGAAAGATTGCCTAGGGACAAAAACCTTCGATAAGCCTTCATTAATCTGAACAATAATCTTCCACCCTACTGCAGGCTCTCTTACTGACAAAGGGGTCTGAGACCATTACCCAGTACTAGTTTTTTGTATCACTGGACTCCAAGCAATGCTAAAAGCTTCCTATCAGTTGACTCTACCTACTCCACCTAAGGTCCACTTACAAAAAGGACCACAGTGGGGTAGAGTAAAGCCAAAGGTTGCTACCCTGAAGTCAATGTCTATGATCTTTCTCCAAAAACTGCTGGGCCACTTGGATTATCTAAGTAACTGAATATGACGGAGAGTTTATGAAAACTGATCACCCTTTAATACGAGCAACTTCTACGATTTACTGAATGCCATACACTGCTAAGCACTTTCCATTTAGACTCACTTAACATCAATGAGAATGAGGTAGGTACTGTTATCTCCACTTTTTAAATAAAGATTTTATTCATTTACTTTTAGAGAGAGCAAGGGAGGGAGAAAGAGAGGGAAACATCAATATGTGGTTGCCTCTCACACACCCTCTACTGGGGACCTGGCCTACAACCCAGGCATGCGCCCTGACTGGGAATTGAACCCGAAACCCTTTGGTTTACAGGCCAGCACTCAGGCACTCAATCTACTGAGACACACCAGCCAGGGCCTATTATCTCCATTTTTAAATGAGGAACTTCAGGCTTAGAGATTAAGTGGCTTGCTCAAGGTCACAGAACAAAGCAGCAATTAGGGTACGAACAGAACAGACTAATTCTAAAAGCATTCCTCTTAACCAATAAGCTATGTCGCATTAAAAGTTTTTATTCTGGATAACATGGCTCACTTCCTCACATAACCACATCAAAATTACAACTAAACTATAGAACCACCCTTCAGAACCGTTAGAAATCTAGCTGAATGAAGTCCTACGACTAGGGAATTAAAGAAGAAACCACATTCATGCTGGTGTGGCGGGGGAGACTTAAAATGGGCTGGCCCCACTCCCACGTGTGGCAGATAAACATCGGGAGGGACTCAGGAGCCAGGGGTCCCAGCCCAGGGTTCCAGGGCCAGGAAGATAAGTCCCCCTAACTTCTGGCTCTAAAAACCAACTGAGATTAAGGCTGAAGTAAGACAGACACTTCTGGTGTCTCAGGCAGTTCCTTTTAAAGGGCCTGTACACAGACACATTCAAACTCACTCCCTTGGCAGCAGATTGGAAGGCATCAGAGACATACAGGGAGGAAATGAATTGTCCAGCATCAGGGCAAGAGCTGGGAGGCAGCTTTCTCCCTGAGAGAGGTCCTGGCAAAGACCACTGTTCCTTTTCTAAGCCCTCCCCCCATAGAGCAAGCAGGTGGGCGCCATATTTGAGACTATCAACCTGGCTCACACTGCTTGCCCTACTCTGGTGATTCCCTGAGGCCCTGTGCCACCCAGCTTTCAGGCCCATCTAAGCTGTTTCCAGTGGCTTTTCCATACGGCTTGTTTTGGCCCATGCTTCAGATTTTCCTCAATTCTCTCAAACAAGCAGTATCTGGCTTCAGTAAGGCCCGAGACCTGAACCTCTTGCTAAGTAGCCCCAGGGCCCAAACTAACAGTAGCCAGCCTTGGTTCACAGCTTGGCCTCTCCTGGGGACCTCCAAGCCCAGCACAAGCAGCAGCCACTTGCAGATCACTTTGTAGCTTATGCAATGTGTCCCCAGACAGAATATAGCCAATGGCTGACCTTGGACGTGCCAATAGCAATCAAGGCTCAACTACAACAGGAGGGGTACACAGCGCTATGGTGGGCGCACCCTGAGTACCCAGCTTGGGTGATAGTGGAGGCTGTGCCACTGGACCCCATGGGACACCTACTACATTAGGCCACTCTACCAAGCCTGGCAGACGTAGTAGCTCTACCTAATACACAGAAACAAACACAGGGAGGCTGCCAAAAAAGGAGACAAAGAAACATGGCCCAAATGAAAAAACAACAAAACACCAGAAAAAAACTAAACAAAATGGAGATGAGCAATCTGTCAGATGCAGAATTCAAAGCACTGGCTACGAGGAACTCAGTGAGGACCTCAACAGAATAAAGAAGATCCAGTCAGAAATGAAAGATACACTAATTGAAATACAGAACAATTTACAGGGAATCAACATTAGAATGGATGAAGCCAAGAATCAAGCCAACATTTTGGAATATAAGGAAGCAGAAAACACCTAACAAAACAGCCAGAAGAAAAAAGAATTTAAAAAAATGAGAATAGTGTAAGGAGCCTCTGGAACATTTCAAGCATACCAACATTCACATCGTGGGGGTGCCAGGAGGAGAGAGAGAGCAAGAAATTGGAAACCTACCTGAAACAGACACACAAGTCCAAGAAGTGCAGCGTCCCAAACAAGAGACCCACACAAAACCACATCATAATTAAGATGCCAAAGGTTAAAGAGAAAGAGCGAATCTTAAAGGCAGCAAGAGAAAAGCAGTTAGTACCTACAGGCGAGTACCCAAAAGACTGTCAGCTGATTTCTCAAAAGAAACTTTGCAGGGTAGAAGGGATTGACAAATATTCAGTGATGAAAAGCAGAGACCTACAACCAAGATTACTCTAACCAGCAAAGCTATCATAAAAGAGCTTCCCAGGCAAGAAAAAAAACTAAAGGAGTTAGTTCATCACCACCAAACCAGTATTATATGAGACATTAAAGGGCTTTCTTTAAGATAAAAAATATGAACAATAAAATGGTGATAAATGCATACTATCAACAATTGAACCTAGAAAACAAAAAAACAAGCAAAACAGAAACAGAATCACAGAATAAGTGAATGCTTTGATGGTCACCGGGTGTGAGGGGGAACCTGGGAGATGGACTAAAAAGGTGAAGCAATTAAGAAATACAAGTTGGAAGTCACAGAATAGTCATGGGGATATAAAGTACAGCCTAGGGACTAGAGTAGCCAGAGACCGTATATGAATGACCCGCGGACATGGCAACAGTGTGGGGACTGCCTGAGGGGTTGTGTGTAGGGGGGCAAAGGGGGAAAAACTGGGACAACTGTAATAGCATAAACAATAAAATACAATTTAAAAAAGTTTTTATTCTGAAACTGCCATCTTATACATTATCTATCTTCATAAACAGAACATGTAATGGGTGAATAAAAGTAACTGGTTAACCATCAATGCCCACCTTAGGGAAGTTTTTCAAAACATAGTCCTCAAAGCATCGCTCTACTAAAAGACCACTTTTGCAATTAGGGTTTTGGCTCCCATTCTACAGTTGGGTTCCTAGCTAAGATTCTGTTTGGAAAAAAGGCTTAAAATCACTTGCTTAGATGGCCAACTAAATAAAAATCTAGCGCTTTCCCACTTTCTTAAGCCTTGCAGACCCAGGCACATATCCTCTCTTTCCCTCACCCTTTCACGTCTTTGCATCTCCATGAAGGCGCTGGCCAGGGCTCCCTCCCACATCTGCAGCTCAGAGGCTGTGAGCTCACTGAAGTCCACTGACTGGTGTTTCTGGCCCAGCCCCGGGTTTCCAGATACCAGGTAGAGATGTGCCTGTCTCCCCTAGGGTGTGTGATGGCAGGCAAAGACAAAACACAGGCAGTTCTGTTTTTTGTGTGTTTTTTAAATTTATTGAACAGTTCTGTTTTTTGATTGAAAATAGTGATACCAACTCCTCTTCCTTTCCCTGACTCTCCATTTAAGGTCAGAGAGTACCAATATATATTTCACAGAGCTTTGCTGAGCTGATTAGCCTATTATGAGAAAGGATTCATCACTCAATTTGTATAACAGAACTGAAATCAATTCAAATCAATCTCCTCCTGGTAACATGACAGCTTCTGATTTTGCGAGGCACGGATCTAACCTGGAGATGATCTCTTCAGCTTCCTTCTGATAGTGCAGCAAGAGCTGATCCCACCTCTGACGTTCTGAAGAAAACCTACAGAACAAAGAAAAAATTCTGTTAATTTCTGATGACCTCATTGTCTAGTCTGGCTCTAGGGTGTGAATAAAAAGGTCGTTAGAAGATTAGAAACCATGACTGATTCAGAGGATATTATTAATAAAATTAAACATGAGTTCTTAAAATCTTCGCCATCCTCATTCCCTAGGCCCCTTTCTGTGAAACTGCCCGTCAATTCAGCCCGTACGACCCCAACGCACAGCTTTCTGACCCCGAGTGCTGCTGCGCCAGCGGCCACACTCCAACAAGATGTTTCCTGTTCTCCCAGGTTTAGTTATCTTCCCCCAAGGAATTTAGACTTTCTAACCAAGGTTCACTCATTTTCACTCACTTTGTTATGTATTCCTTCATCTCAGCCACTGCTGTTTCCAAGGACAAATCTGATGCTTTTCTAGAATGCAGATAGAATTATGAGATTAACACGCATCTTTTAAGAGTGCTTGCTTTTAATATGACACTATATAACTTTAAAGGCAACAAAACATCCAGAATTTATCTTTTCTAAAAATATAAATATATTTATTTACTGA
>PVKM010026637.1:0-19233 GCA_004027735.1 Carollia perspicillata | reverse complement strand
CAAACAAACAATCTAACCCTATGCCTACAAGAACTCAAGGAACAACAATAAAGACAGCCCAGAGCTAGTAGAAGAAAGGAAATACCCAAGATCAGAGCAGAATTAAATGACATAGAGACTAAAAGCACAATTCTAAGGATCAATGAATCCAGGAGCTGGTTCGTTGAAAATATAAATAAAATTGACAAGCCATTAAGCATGCTAATAAAGAAAAAAAGAGAGAGGACCCAAATAAACACAATCAGAAATGAAAGAGGGGAGATTACATTTGATACCACAGAAATACAAAGGATTGTAAGAATAACTGTGAAGAAATATATGCCAAGAAATTTGAAAATCACGGTGAAATGGACAAATTTCTAGAAAAATATAATCTTCCAAACTGAATGAAGAAGAAGCAGAAAGCCTGAACAGAGCAATAACAGCTGATGAAATCAAAGCAATAATCAAAAAACTCCCGACACATAAAAGCCCTGGACCAGAGGATTTCACTAGGGAATTATACAAAGCATTTAAGGAGGAGCTAACTCACCTCCTTCACAGATTATTCAAAAAATTCAAGAAGATGGAAGACTCATAAACTTTTTTTATGAAGCCAACATCATCCTAATCCCAAAACCAGATATAGACATACAAAGAAAGAAAACTTCAGGCCAATATATCTAATAAACACACATGCTAAAATCCTCAACAAAACATTGGCAAACTGCAACCAACAACACGTTAACAGTATCATACAGGATGATCAAGTGGGATTCATCCCAGAGATGAAAGGATGGTACAATATTCACAAATGAATAAACATAATACATCACATAAACAAAAGCAAAGACAAATATCACATGATCATATCAATAGATGAGGGAAAAGCATTTGATAAGGTACAGTACTGATTTATGATAAAAACACTTAGCAAAGTGGGAATAGAGGGAGGATTCCTCAATGTAATAAAGGCCATATGTGAGAGACCTATAGCCAACATCATACTCAATGGGCAAAAACTTAGAGCTTTCCCACTAAGATCAGAAACAAGACAAGGATGCCTGCTTTCTCCACTCCTTTTCAACATGTACTGGAAGTCCTAGCCACAGCAATCAGACAAGAAAAGGAAATAAAAGGAATCCAAATCACAAAAGAGAATGAAAAACTATTGTCATTTGCCGATGACATGATAGTGTACATAGAAAATCCCATAGGCTCCACCAAATAACTACTCAACCTAATAAGTGAATTTGGCAAAACAAAGAGATACAAAGTCAAGATTCAGAAATCAAAGGCATTTTTGTACACCAACAATGAAATATTAGAAAAAGAAATCGGGGGGGGGGAAACATTTGATACAGCAACAAGAAAAATAAACTACCTAGGAATAAACCTAACCAAGGAGATAAAAGACCTATACTCAGAAAACTATACAACACTGAAGAAAGAAATTAAGGAAGACACAAACAAATGGAAGCATGTACTGTGTTCATGGATTAGAAGCATTAGAATCATCAAAATGTCCATACTACCCAATGCAATTTATAGATTCAATGCAATTCCTATTAAAGTACCAATGACATATTTCACAGATATAGAACAAACACTTCAAAAATTTATATGGAAGCATAAACAACCCTGAACACCCGAAGCAATTCTGAGAAAGAAGAACAAAGTAGGAAGAATCACAATACCAGATATCAAACTGTATTACAAGGCCACTGTAATCAAAACAGCCTGTACTGGCATAAGAATCAACACATGGAACATGTGTTCTATCTGTTCCAATGGAACAGAACAGAAAACCCAGGAATAAACCCAAGTCTTTATGGTCAATTAATATTTGACAAAGGGGGCAGAAGCATAAAATGGAGTAAAAAATAGCCTCTTCAACAACTGGTATTGGGAGAGCTGGACAGCTACATGCAGAAAAATGAAACTCGAGCAATAACTTACACCATACACAAAATAAATTCAAGATGGATAGAAGACTTAAATATAAGTTGTGACACCATAAAAGTTGTGGAGGAAAACATCAGCAGGAAAATCTCAGACATTCCATAGAGCAATATCTTTACAGATATGTCCCCTAAAGCAAGGGACATAAAGGAAAGAATAAACAAATGAGACCTCATCAAATTAAAAGCTTCTGCATGACTAAAGAAAACAGCGCTAAAATAGAGAGAGAAGTAACTACATGGGAAAACATATTTGACAATGATACCTCGGACAAGGGTTTTGATATTCAAAATATAAAAAGAACTCACATGACTCCACTCCAAAAAGACAAAAAAAAATTAAAAAATGGGCAAAGGACTTGAACAGACACTTCTTCTCCAAGGAGGACATACACAGGATCCAGAGACACATGAAAAGATGCTCAGTATTGCTAGCCATCAGAGATGCAAATTAAAACCACAATTAGATACCACTTCACACCAGTCAGAATGGCCATCATAAACAAAGCAACAAACAACAAGTGTTGGAGAGGTTGTGGAGAAAAGGGAACCCTAGTGCACTGTTGGTGGGAATGCAGACTTGTACAGCCACTGTGGAAAACAGTATGGAATTTCCTCAGAAAACTAAAAATAGACATGCCTTTTGACCCAGCTATTCTGTTGCTGGGATTATATCCTAAGAGCCCTGAAACACCAATCCAAAAGCACCTATGCACCCCAATGTTCATAGCAGCACAATTTATAATAGCCAAGTGCTGGAAGCAACCTAAGTGCCCATCAGTAGATGAGTGGATCAAAAAGGTATAGTACATTTACACAATGAGATTCTATACAGCAGAGAGAAAGGAGCTCCTACCCTTTGCAACAGCATGGATGGAACTGGAAAGCATTACGCTAAGTGAAATAAGCCAGGCGGTGACGGACAAATACCATATGATCTCACCTTTAACTGGAACATAATCAAGAAAAAAGCAAACTAAATGTACCCAAAGGCACTGAAGTTGAGAACAATCTAGCAATAGCCAGAGGGGAGCAAGGAGTGTACAATGGGGGAAAGTGTTTTCCGGAATTACTATAAAGGACACACAGACAAAACCGAGGTGGAGGGTGGACACAAGGGATCGAGGTGGGTTTGGCTGGGGTAGAGGGTTCGGGGTGTGGTGGGGGGAAATGCAGACAACTGTAATTGAACAACAATAAAATAAATAAAAGAAAATAAAAGAATGTCACTTAGTCTTTTCTTCTAGTGACAAATATTTAGGCTGAAAAAGGCATATAGCATACCACTGTCCTAAATAATTAATATTCAGTCTCTTTGGAACTCAGTATGCATCTAATAAAATAAACAAGTCAAAGTCAATGATGGCATCGTTGGTCCCTTCCTATCCTTCTAGCCCAGTGTATGATGAAAACAGTTCAGCAATGATAAGGTTTTTAATGAGGCAGGGAAGAAAGGGGAAATGACCTTTTTCCCTCCATGGTGAGAAAAACCTTAGCAAAGAAGAGGCCATTGTACCAGTGCTGTGAGGAGAGGGGCCTCTCAAGTGCCTCCCCATTGTCATTGGGGCCAGGAGATGGAACTGAGGTCCCACCCTGTCCAGACAAAGATGGAGCAATAACTGGGATCCTGCAACTATACCAGGGAGCACCAAGTTGTCAGAAGGGGCTGCATATTCCTTTGGTTGTGGATCCCTCAGCCTAAACACATCAGTTGCCTTATTACCCAGGAGCCCCCATGCAACATGTTAGCTGTGTTGGTTTCATTTACCACTGTCTAGGCCTACTGTGCCAAGGGCTGAATGGGAGTGAATGTTTCATCCTGGCTTTGCATCCATCAGTATTAATGAGGAATATCCAAGGAGACAGATATGATAAATTGAGAGGGAAATAGGTGGAGGCAGATGCATGACCAACAGCCAAGCATATTAACCACTACCATTTGGAGCTCCATGAGAAGAAAGTACACAGAGAGCAGTTTTCCCTCTACAGGGAAAGTTCCAGAGTCTTAAGCAGCTGATTATCAGGGCATAGCCTAAAGCTTTTGATTTACAGACACTTTTATAGCATTTACTTTTATAAGCACCCCATAAATATCAACACGCTTAATCATTTAATAAAATAGGTACTATGACTGTCACATTTTACAGATAAGAGAAGAGAGACAGTGAAGTGACATAACTAGCCCAAGCCATCTAGTTAGTTGAGGTCACATCAGAATGCTACTTTGGTTGGATTGAATTATGTTGTCTCTGGATTTTGAGATTTCTAAGAGTCTAAATGCCAAGTAAATTAGAGCTGCAATGGCTGTTATATTTCCCCCACCAGTATGCTCTCCTACCGGTCAGTTGACATCCGAAAAAGTTTGCAGTTGGAGGAGCTGCTTGCCAGGGAGCAGCTGGAGTACACCATTGAGGAGGAAGTGGCCAAGCAGACCATCCGAATGTGGTTGAAAAAGTGCTTAAAGCGCATCAGAGCTGTGAGTGGACCAGAAGCATCTGGGATTTTATTTTCCTCCTCAAGGGCTTCATACACAAGGGGATTAGATCCTTCTGTGATTAGTCTTATATCTCTTATTCTTTCCTTAAACTTCTCCTTTCCTTAAACTTGTTGGCCCTGTGTCAACATCATCCACTTATGATGGACAGATGATGAATCAAACTTTAACTCTACTCCAAATTCAGCTGTACCCTCTTGAGAAAAATCCATAAATTTACATTAATCTTATTTTTATAACACAGTGTGAATTTTTAAGAAGCAGGTTATTGAAAGTAAAATATTTATGCTGTCCATTTATTAAACTCATCTCTTTAAACTGCCAGAAATCTCTACATATTGACTGGCAATTGAATTTACAAAACTACATTTAAATTGTTCCTAAAAATTCCACTTTATTGTTGATAATTTTGTGTGGTCTTTAATTAAAGACCACCTTTTGTGAGAGTTTAACAATCTGTTTTCTGTTTCCTAAACTATAAGCTTGTAAGATTCTCCAACTCATAAATCAATGAACATTTACTATGTTTGTATACACTGTTTACAGTAGGCATTTCTATTGGGTAATTAATTTTATGAATGCTTTTGACTTATGCTTTACACATGGGTAAAAAAATCAAATTAATCACTAAACATTTAGACTTTTAAAATCCTATTTCTCAGAATACCAACTGCAGAAACTTATCTTTCCATTGGACAAGAATAGGACCCTAGAGAAACAAAACACCATAATCTACTATAGCCAGGCAGCTGTCACAACTGTCACAGCTGGTCCACCACAGCTCTGCTAGTTCCAGGGATAGAATCTGCCTTACAGAGGCCTTGAGGGGACTCAAGGAGTGCTGGCCTACCACTAGACTGCCATGGCCCCAGTGTGTGCCAAGACAGATTGGCCAGCTGGACCAGTCTGTTCTAGTCCAGAACCAAGATAAGAATGAGAGTTCCACTTTTCCACCCAAGGCTCTCTGCCCCTTACAACTTAGAAGAAAGGGGTGATCCACATTGACTTGATGAGTATAGAATAAGAAGGATGGAAAAACAGACTGCCAACAACATTAGTCATTTAAAAATTTCATTTAAAAAAAATACAAGCCACTATCGATAAACATTACTCCAATTGTTACGCATATGAAAACAGAAGGAGTAAGCAGTTTCTAAGTTCCCAAGCCTTTCTTTATAGCAGTGTGATAGTTATCAGAGAACTTAGTTAAAGGCCCTTATTCGAAAGTTCCTAAAAGGTCACCAAGCCTACAGGATCTTTGGAGAATAGAGAAGAAAATATGACTTGACTGGTAGGGGCAGGGGAATGTTGGCCTGATTTTTCCATTCCTGAAAGAACAATCATATTTCCATAGAAACAGCAGCAGTCATGCAGCATCATTCACAGCCTGAGAGAGAGCCAACAACAGGAGCTGAGCCGGTTTCTGAATCCCCCCAGTATTGAGACCACCCAGCCCAGTGAAGACATGAACACCAACAGTCAGGATAATAATATGCAACCTGAGGTATGAGTATGAGATGTCCTTCATTCAAGTATATTCTGCACATTTTTTTTAAAGTAAGATAAATTGGTGTTGTTCACATAGCCATTTAAAACAATGTAACAAAATATCTAATAAGTTTTTACATTAAAAGCAATCAGAACATGATGATCCAGATTGTATATGTATCTTTGCTGTCCCTGAATTATTTCAAAAGATTCTGATTTGTATGGCTATTCAAATTATATTAATGCCCTGGATTTAAAAATTCTATTGACTTTTTTTTGTCTAAACAATTAACATCGCCACTGTAAGGACTTAATTGGAGTGGCTATATTATATGATTTAGGAGATATGGTTTGCCTGAAACTCTGCCCTAAATGTTTTTTCCTACCAAGTCATAGACACTTGCAATAAAATCAGTGAAAATGTTTGAAATTGGCCTTCAACCTCCTCACATAGACACATTGAGGATTTGTTCTTACTCAGTTGGGCATGGGAAGAGCATGTGGAATTTGGGGATGATTAACTTGAGGGCTTTCTGTTTAGTAGGGCACAGCATATTTTCATTTCCAAATTCAATCTACATGTCCATAAAAAAAGCACAGAGAGTCACCTGTGTCCTGAAGAGCCTTGTGCTATGAGAAGCAGCTGGCAGTAGGTCCTGTGCTTTGTGAGGATGCACTTATGGATTGGGTGGAGATGAGCCCCCTGGCAGGATTAGGCTTCCTATTGTGTAGTGACACAGTCATGGGCCAGCAATAAATACTGAAGCCTCAGGCTTCATGGCCCAATGGAATGCTCCAAGGAACCCTTTTTATAGCCTAGATTTGAATGGATTTCATGTTGTTGGCTCCCCAGCCTGTAGGAATCATCTGTCACTGATTAGAGGGACTTGTTCAGGAGACAGTCAACAAAGAGGGACTGGGAGGCTTCTAAAATGGCCCTACCACCTATGTGCCCTGAGGATGGCTGTCAGTACCTCAATGTGTGGGGCTGAGGTAAGATCACATAGTCAGATGGGGCTAATGAACCAGGGAAAGAGATGACTGCAGAGTTCTCTGGCTTTAGGTTAAAAAAATACCCAAAACACCAAGAGGGAATATTGAAGTAGTGTGAAAACCAATATGTTGATAAGAAAGGATGAAGTGACAGTGAACCAGAGAGTGGGAAAAGTGTGTGGAGAGTCTCAGCATTTTCCTTTGACTTTACTTTTAATTGGTATAAGTTTCAATTTCCTCCAGGGCCCATCACAGCTCAGTCTGCAGAGAATTTTCTTCCTGAAGGTCCAGGTATTGACCTCCAGGTTGGCAAAAGTATGCTTTCCCCCAACCAGGCAGTCCCTGCTGACCCACCTTCCTTCCTGAATGCCACCATCCTTGGTCTAGTTAATGGCTACCATGTGTGGAGGAATGTGGTCATGGGGGTGGAGGATTCTTGGAAGGTTGTCAAAGAAATGACACTGTCTGGAGAGTCACACGTCCTTTCTTTATTATGTGCAGTGATGATTCTCATTTTCCTTGACTCCTTTTTATCCATTTTCACTTTTCCTTTCCCCATTGTGTGCTTGATGTATCCATATTTTTCCCACTTGTTTCCTGTCATGTTTTCTTTATTTTTTTCAATTACAGTTTACATTCAGTATTATTCTGTATTAGTTTCAGGTGTACAGCATAGTGGTTAGACAGTCATGTACTTTGCAGAGTGGTTCCCCAATATTTCAAGTACCCACCTGGCACCATGCATAGTTAGTTCAATATTACTGACTATATTTCCTATACTGTACTTTACATCCCAGTGACTATTTTGTAACTACCAATTTGTATTTCTTAATCTCTTTACCTTTTTCACCCATTCCCCCTAAGCTCCCTTCTGATAGCAGCCATCAGTCTGTTTTCTGTATCTATGAATCTGTTTCTGTTTTGCTTGTTTATTTTGTTCTTTCAATACCACATATAAGTAAAATTATATTTGTCTTTTTCTGACTTAGTTCATGTAGCATAATACCCTTTAGTCCATCCATGCTGTTGCAAAAGATAAGATTTCATTCACTTTTATGGCCAAGTAGAATTTTGTTGTGTAAATGTGACACAACTTTTTTTAGCCATTTGTCTATTGATAAGCATGTTTTCTTCCTTTCTCAAAATAAAACAAGGGTTTAGGCCAGTGCAGAAAGAAGCAGGAGAGCACAGCGTTAAGAAAATAACTGCCTTCTTCTTCCCCATGCAGACAAGCAGCCAGCAGCAGCTTCTGAGCCCCACTCTATCAGACAGAGGAGGGAGTCGGCAAGACTCAACAGATGCCGGAAAACCCCAAAGGAAGTTTGGGCAATGGCGCCTGCCCTCCGGTATGTATGTCACTCCCTTTCCCCATTGATTGAGGCATCTTAAAGGTATTGACACTCTGTCAGTTTGGGATCTTGGATTTCAAAATACAGGTCTGCATCTACAGTTATTTATAGACATAAAAATACATCTCCTTATCAAAAACATTTTCATCAAAACAACTTCTCTCAATAGAATTATATTGGCCCTCATTTTTAGTTACCATGGTTAGAAGGCAGTACTTAACAAAGAGACATATCATAGCCAAGATCTAAAAGAAAAAAAAAAAAGGAAAATATTTCCAAGGGCTTCCTGTGTGCATTCAAGGCATATACAAACAGGCAAAATTTATTTAATCTAAGAAGAAGTGTGCAGATATGATCATTCAGAAAATGCCACGATTCTCAAAGAAGGAACCAAACTTAAATGCTATGATATGATATATGATATATGATACATTAATGCTATATTACTTTACTGTATACTAGTCAGTATTATAAGTGCATTGAGTGTGTTCCTCACTTAATCTTCACAATCATATTCTTTTCCACATTTGGTAAGATAATCTTTTTTCCAGGGGAACATGGGGTTTTGGAAAGCCAGGGCAATTCCACTATGGGCACTCAGGAGTGGAGGGGGAACAATGATCTGCACAGCCCACTACCCTTCATGCTTAGTTTTCTCTGTAAATAGCTGAGTCCACAATAAAATAGGGGCTTCCTAATCCTCTTCAATTGTGCCCCTTCTTCAGCTTAATCCAAGTAATAAGGTGGATGATACTGCAAATTCTTCTATTCCACAAAGAAGAAAATAATATAACTTAGATTTTGAGGGTAAAAGCTGTTTGGTGGACCTTAATACCAGAAAGGAAAATATCTTATTTCATATCCAAGAGTTTATTATTTAGGGATGAGAGGTAACCTAGCTTCCACCTGTTAAAGCAAAACTGGAGTGATAGGAAACAAGATTGACTACCTGGTCGGGCCATGGTATGAAAGGCTTTAAATTACAGGCTGAGTGCTTTCAGCTTCATCTCATAGGGTTTTAGGAATCAGTAAAAGTTTCTGAGCAAGACATGGTATTTGGAATTTGTGCTTTAAGAAGAGTGAATTGGCAGCAGAATAGAGAGTGAATTTTCTACTGCTGAGCACGGAAACAAGATTAGGAGCCAAAGGATGTTATAGTAGTCGGGGTGTGAGGCAATGACATGGCCAAAACTTATGACAGAATCCAGATACTGGTGAGACAAATAGGAGAGATGACTCAGGGAAAATGCACAGTCCTTGGTCTTCATGTAAATGGATAACAAAAAGTATTGTGTCAAAAGTATTTCCAAAGACCCACCCTTAAGTGGCCCCAATGTCAGAAATAGTGATAACTAAAGAAACATGCTACTGGGGACATGCTTAGTTTGAAGAAGCAAAGGACAAGAAAAATAGCATTTTAAGGAAGCATCAACAAAGTACTAAAGTACTATGTACTAGGGTGCTATGCCATGCATTTTCTTCTTTTTTATCCTTTTTTCTCTTTCCCTTTTTATTTTACTTTTTATTTAAAAAGTATATATTTAAAGTGTACAATGTGATGGTTTGATTATCATATGCATTGTGAAAAGATTACTGCAGTTAACATATAAGCATCAGCTCACATAGTTACCATTTTTTTCTGTGTGGCGAGAACACTTAAGATCCTTAGTAAATTTCAAGTATACAGTACAGTATTATTAACTATGCTGAACTTAATTCATTTTATACAACTGCAACTTTGTACCCTTTGACCATCTCATTTTCCATATTTCCCAACCCTGGTAACCATCATTCCACTCTCTCTGCTTCTATGAATTTTGATATGTTTTAGATTCCACATATAAGTGAGATCGTACAGTATTTTTCCTTCTGTATCTGGCTTATGTTACTTAGCATAATGTCCTTCATATTTATATATGTTTTGTGAACTGCAGGATTCCTTCTTTCTTAAGCTAGAATATTTTGTTGTATAAAATATACCACAATTTCTTTAACCATTTATCCATTGAAGGACACTTAGGTTTTTTCCATATCTTGACTATTGTAACACCACAATAAAAATGGGAGTACAGATATCTCTTCAGGACTCTTACTTTATTTCCTTCAAATGTATATATACAAAAGCAGGAATCCTGGATCATATGGTAGTTCTGCTATACATTTTCCTTAGGTCATCTCATTTAATCTACTTTAATTCTCACAATAGTTCAATGAAGAAATTTGCATTCTCTTCATTTTACAATTGAGGGCATGGATTTTGAGGCATGAACGTGCTAAAGACTATATCAACAGGTCACAGAAAGGGGATCCAAAACCATGATGCTACCATCACACAAAAGCTAATCCCAGCGCTGAGTCTTCATATACACTGCTTTAGTCAGATTCATGGATTGGAAAGACAAATTCCCTGAGCAAATTCTATATATGTCCCAAAATCATTCCTTCTTCACTGATGGTATACTTCAATTCATTTTTACAGAAAAAAAATCATTTACCCACATAATTATTTCCATACTTTCTGCATTCCTTCTTCTCCCCTCATTGTCAATTATACTGTCCTTCTTTTTCCTTTTTTTCCTTTATATGTGTAATACTAATGAGCACTGATCCTCACATATTTCTGTGACACTTATACTTGCCCAAATTCGAATTTCCACTGGTTATTTTTTTAGTTTTTTTAATTATCTCGAAGTGCAAGGAGGCAAGCTGCATCTTTTTTCAAATGGTATTACTAGTTGTCCATGAATATAATTTTAAAGTCTATTATGAATGTAAAGAATTGAATGATGAAAGGGTTTTATATTCAACATCTGTGGATAGAACTTGTTCACCAAAAGCATTATATGAGAATGTCATGGTTTTTCAGGAGTGACTTGCTCAAGAGTAAAATAACATGTGCTGATAAGACTTTTTTTAATTCCTCAGCACCAAAACCAATAAGCCACTCAGTGTCTTCAGTCAACTTACGGTTTGGAGGGCGGACAACAATGAAGTCTGTAGTGTGCAAAATGAACCCCATGACTGATGCAGCTTCCTGTGGTTCTGAAGTTAAGAAGTGGTGGACCCGGCAGCTGACTGTGGAGAGTGATGAAAGTGGAGATGACCTTCTGGATATTTAGGTGGAAATCAATGCAGACTTCAGTCTAATGGTGAAAACTATTATTAAATATTTTCTTCCATTGTCCAGTCAGCAATCCATAATAATACATAGCTGAATTCCAATTTGTCCTCCATGTAAAGGCATAAAAACTGGATATTACCATGTGTTCAAGAAAATGTGCATAATGGTAGTATTAGTAGTATTAGAAACTATACTAATATCAGATGTAGATTGTTCAGAAATTCCATGTATTCTATCTATGTAAACTAAAGCATATATTCAATGTGCTCTTATGTATTATTACCACCCCTGAGAGAGTGCTAAGCCCAAAGTGGCTAATATTTATGGTACAGGAGCTATAGATTTAGTTTACATTTTTCCCAATTCCACTATAAAATTTATCTTGGAAAAATATATTATTTACTGTTGATCTGAAAAGGTCAGCACTGAGCTCATGCTAAAATGATAGTAGTTTTACAAACTACAGATTCTGAATTTTAAAAAGTATATTCTTTTTCTCGTGTTATTTTTTTAAAAAATATTACAAGATATTTAGATATTACAAGAAGTCAATTTCTGTCTTCAGTCACTCTAATGAAATTGATGCTTGCTTCCAAGATAATTGTGTGCAGGTACCAGGGAAAGAAATTGACCCAAGGAGCTAACTGATTTGAAACAAATCTTATGGAAATCACATTAAAAACATAGTTATGTAAAGTTGTTGTATTTCTTTTTTTTAAAGATTTTATTTATTTACTTTTAGAGAGAGTGGAAGGGAAGGAGAAAAGGAGGGTAGAAACATCAATGTGCAAGAAATATATCAATCAGTTGCCTCTAGCATGCCACCAACTGAGGACCTGGCCTGCAACCTGGGCATGTGCCCTGACCAGGAATCAAACTGGTGACTTTTCAATTTGCAGGTAGGTGCTCAATACACTGAGCCATACCAGCCAGGGCAAGATATTGAATTTCTTAAAAAGTATTTTAATAACTGAGTCTAGAAAAAAGAATAAAACAATTCAGTTGATTTAAAAAAATTGGCATGTGTGATGCTATCATTGGCTTTACTTTTTACCTAAGGATGTCTATTTTGCCATGAATCAACAAATACATTATGAGTTGATCCCAACACATCATCACTGTCTTTAATTCCAAATGACTCCCCTGCTACCAGAAGGTCCTATGGAAATAATGCTATGCTGCAAAATCTTCCTCTGAACTCATAGTTTAAGTATCCCAAAACCCAACTGCATTTGTGTTCTATGGAAAGATTAAAATGCAAAGTGATTATAAAGTACTGTTGGTCCACTAATGCTGAGTCGACCTAATAGAAGTCTATTTGGATCTTTAACTACATTATTCTTGATTGAAGATTTGCATTTATATTATTTCTTTTAATGGAGTCATTATCTCAGTATCCTACAGGTATTCACCCAACCCCAGTTGCTTTATGATTTATTTTTCTCTGTATAGCATTCTTAAAATAGCCAAATGTCACATTCTTTCTGTATAACAATTATAACATTGTGGTGATAGTCTATTGTTTATATGATTAATTGTGCTTATAAGATAATGGGCAATTCAAGTCAGTGCAGCTGATAGGAAAATATTTGTTTTTATGTTCATTCTGAGTTTACTTTTTGTACATAATAAAATATAATAAGGTCTGACTTTGTAAAATAATTTACTCTGAGTTGATCATTGCTAACCCCTTTTCTTGTGCATGAGGGGAGAGGACTTGTGTAGGGCCACTAGATTGCTGGCAAATTACAAACTATGTATTTGAATATTCTGTCTATAATTAGTTGGCAAAAGCTCTATCTCTGGTATTCACTTCAGCTCAGCTCCTAAGCCAGAATATCCCTTTCATGTTTGTACCCATAAGGCTGAGTGAATACCCTGTACCTTCCAAACCCATAACAAAGCAGAAAAGGATCTTTTATGGCCAGGGCACCGGTCTTTACTGTGCATGAAAACCACATTTTTTTTTCTTTTTTGGCTCATTACACTGGAATAACATGGTTTCATTCTCACAAAACTGCTGAGCTCTTCCTGAAATGTCTGTAATTGATATTCAGGATAACACTGCTGTTGTTCATTCTGCAGTGAAACAAGGGGCATAATAACAATGCATTTAAAGCCATATCAGCTTGTGTTTTCCGTTAAGTAAAACAGCCAGGAGAGTCCTATGGAACTCATTTCCACTATTTTCTTGAAGTCAGTAGAGCGGACAGCAAGCCAAGAAAAAAACTGCTATACTCTTTTTGATTTTCATAAACATATAAACAGTCCATTTATGCAGATGGGAAAACTCTGGCCACAATGTCCCCTGGTTCTTATGGGGGCCAGACACTGATACTAATCCTGTCACCATGCTACACACTGCCTTTAATTAAAGGACACTGTTGTTTTGAAAGGACATCAGAAAGCATAAGAGATAGAACACTTGACACAGAATTCCCAAGGAAATTGCACACATGAATTGCACATATGGCAACTCAAGGAAACTCAAAGGAAAGAAGGATAGAGAGAATGGCCAGATCAATGCTATTCACACTATTCTCAGTGGTGGTTCAAGAGCAACACTCATCAGCAATGACTGGTCATTTCTACCCTACCAAGATTAATAAGACAGGCATGTAGAAGAAAAACCAGAGTCATAAAGCATGAGTCAAAAGCTGTTTCTATAGCCAGATAAATGACGTATGTGCTTATTTCTCTGTAGTAAGTGACATACTGTACATAGGTGGTTTTCAATACATTAGCAGTGACACTCTGTTTTCAAGCAGTCTTTTGACGGATTCCAAAATATTAACCAGGCAAAAGCAGGTGGACTTAGTTGAAATTAGAATAAAGATGAGAATCCCACTCACATGGCCTCTTTTCACCCCCTGATATGGACTGAGTTGTGTCCCTCCAGAAGATCTGTTGAAATCCCAACCCCTGGTACCTGAAATGTGACCTTATTTGGGAATAGGTTCATTGCAGATGTAATGAGCTAAGCTATGGTGAAATCACACCAGAGTAAGATAGGCCCTTAATCCAGTATGACTAGTGTCCTTAATAAGAAGATGAGAGAGACACACAGGGAGGAGAAAGCCACATGAAAACACAAACACAGAGGGAAGACAGCCACGTGAAGACAGAGACCGAGATTAGAGTTATACTTCCACAAGCCGAGAAACACCTGAGACTACAAGAAACTGCAAGAGGCAGGGAAGGATTATGCCCTCAGGGTTTGGGAGGAAGCATGGCCATAACAACACCTTGGTCTAGAACTGGAACTGTGAGATAAAAAATTTCTGTTGATTTAAACCACCCCAGTTTGTAGTAAATGTTTACAGCTGCCTTACAAAATTAAGACATCCCCCAAATCCACTCTAACTCCCAAATATGGCTTGAACCATCCTAGTGCTCCAAGGAACCCAGTTTGAAAAATACTAGAATAGATCAAAGATCATGAGTTTTGAAGTTAAATGGATTTTTCAAGTCCTGAATTTACTGGTTACTCCTTGCTCAATCTTGGATGAGTTCCATATCCTCTCTGAATCAAAATCTGGCTTCCCGTTTCTAAAAAGACAGAGGAAATAAATTTGTTCACTTCATTTACCCGAGAGGTTCACAAAATCTGCTAGGTGGGCTTAGTCCGAGCTGGTGTACAACATACCCAAAATCTTAACTAGCCATTTAACCTTCCATCCAGAATACCCAGTTGACCAATGGCCAAGTAGTTTATCTTTCTGTCTACCAGAGTAAGTTTTCAGTTTGAGGCAGGCCTGTGTTGTTGGAAAAGAAATGATCTGACATTATATCAAGTTAGGACAGTCCAATTTCTGAATGAGACTATGTCTGCTACTTAAGGTAACCATTGAATATTTCTAATCTTTAAGAGTAAGCAGAAGAGTTGTGGCCTGCTGGCATTCATTTCTAAGACCAAGGGAATGTTACTGAACAATTTTAAACAGTTGGTAGAAAATTAGAAGTAGAGCTGTTTAAAATATGTCATAAGTTGGTTGGGCTTACTTAGTATTCCAATTATACATGTTAAATTGAAGACATCTGTTAGAATTTCAAGAGGAGAATGTAGATATAGTACAGTGGTTGAACAGACAGGCTGAAAGTCCACAGAGAGGGATTCACATTTGGGAGTATCAGAATAGAAATGGTGTTTAAAGCTGTGAACTGGATGAGATCATATAAAGCATGAATATAGAAAAGAGGGGAGCTCTGAAGGTCTGTATTAGTTTCTTTGGGTGCCATTACAAAGTACCACAGACTGAGTGGCTAACCTCCAAAATTTATTCCCCCACAGTTCTGGAGGTTAGATGTCCAGAATCAAGGTGTTGGCAGGACTGATATCTTCTAACCTGCAGGGGTTTCCAATCTTTTGGTGTCTCTGGGCCACACTGGAAGAAGAGTTGTCTTGAGCCACATGTTAAATACACAAACACTAATGAAAACTGATGAGCAAAAAATAGATTTTAAGTAAATTTATGATTTTGTCTTGGGCCACATTCATGGCCATCCTGGGCTACATGCAGCCCATGGTCCATGGGTTGGACACCCCCACCAGTCTAAGGCCTCCCTGGCTAACAGATAGCCATCTTCTTCCTGTATCTTTGCACAGTCTTTCTCTGTGTCTGTGCCTTTGTCTCTTCTTATAAATTCACCAGTCATATTGGATTAGGGCCCACCCATATGACTTCATTTTAACTTAGTTACCTCTTTAAAGGCCCTAACTTTAGAAATACAGTCACATTCTAGGGTACTGGGTTTTAGGACTTTAACATATGAATTTCAGGGGGCACAATTGATCCCATAATTGTCTGTCTCCCTGTGACAGTGGTACACATTAGAATAGCCATTCAGAAGACAAAAACAAGCCTTGGAGCATGCTTAAACCTTAACCAGGACACTCAAGTCTGAGTTTCTTCCCTTCCTAAAAATCTACAAACAGACAAGATTGATGTTCCCAGAGTCGGTAGAAAGGTCCACTTTTCCAAGTTAATATGTGGAAAGAGACAGCCACCAAAACAGATACATTTGATCCCTATGTGCAGCCTGGAAACTCACAGCTAGAAACCCTCTCCCCCATCATCTCAGCTCAGGTTCTTACTTTCATGTGGTATCACTCCCACACTACTACCTCCAAAAATTACATCTTGATTTCATACCTATTAGAATGGCTGTTATCAGAAAAATAATAATAATGATAAATAAAACAAAACAACCCTACAAACAAACAAAAGCAAAAAAACAACAATAAAAGAGCAAGTGTTACCTAGGATATGAAGAAATTGGAACCCTTGTGCACTGTTTGTTGGTAGGAATGTAAAAGGCTGCAGCCACAGTGAAAAACAGTATGGAGTTTCCTCAAAAAAATTCAAAATACAATTACTGTATGATCCAGCAATACCACTTCTGGGTATTTCTTCTCTCAAAATTGAAAGCAGTGTCACAAAGAGATATTTTTGTACAATCCTATTTATGGCAGTATTATTCACAATAGCTTAAAGGTGAAAAAAACCCAAATGTCCATTGATAGATGAATAGTTAAACAACATGTACATGAGTACAATGGAATAGCATTCAATCTTAAAAAGGAACTTCTGACACATGCTACAATGTGGATGAACCCTAAGGACAGTACACTAAGTGAAATAAGCTAGTTACAAAAGGATAAATTCTGTATGATTCCACTTGTACAAAATATCAGGAGTAGTGAAACTCATGGAAACAGAAAGTAGAATGGTAGCTGCCAAGGACTGGAGGAAAGGCCAGTTATCATTTAATAGCTATAGTTTCAGTTTTGTAAAATGTGCAAGTTTTTGAAGTTCATTACAAGAAAATGTGAATATACTACTAAACTGTACATTTAAAATAGTTAAAATAAACTTTATATTGTGTCTATCTTACTAAAATTTTAACAAATTTAAAAATACATCCTGTTACCTGATACCAAGAGCTAGTCACCAAACTGAAATAGCAAAACAATTCCAATACCACCCTTAAATTATGCTTCCATGTATGCTTGCATTCCATATTGGACCAGTTCACCCATTTATTTTGTTTGTTTGTTTTGCTGTTGCTTTTCCTTTATTGAGGTATAGTTGACATATCACATTATATTAGTTTCAGGTGCAGAACATAATGGTTCAAGGTTTGTATATATTTTGAGATGATCACCACAATATGTGAAGGTAACATCTGCCACCACACATAGTTATAATTTTCTTTACTTATAATGAGAACTTTTAAAATTTACTCATTTAGTAACATTTATACAACACATAGAGTTCAAATATTAACTATAGCTACCATGCTGTATGTTACATTCCCGTGACTTATTTCTTTTATAACTGGAAGTTTGAGTCTTTTGATCTTTTTTATCCATTTTGCTCACCCCCACCTCTGGCAACTACCAATTTTTTCTCTGTATCTATGAGTTTGGTTTTTGTTTATTTGTTTGTTCATTTTTAGGTTCCTCATGTAAGTAATATCATATGGTGTTTGTCTTTTTCTCACTTATTTCACTTAACATGCTGGTAATGCTCTCAGGATCCATCCATGTTGTCAAAAATAGCAGTTACCTGATTCAAAGATAATATTTTATTATTTTATTCTAATGCTCCATATCACCCACCCAACTTAAAAATTCTTTTGTAACATGCCTAGTGAATATCTGAATCCCATTTGGATGTTTAGAGGCTGGCGTCATTGTCCATTGAGTTAAGACATGGATGGTTTTTTTAGAGACAGATTAAAAGTTATTTTTCATTCTCCCTTCATAGGCAGTCATGCAATGTCAATGTCAATTGTTAAGGCTTGGTTATAGAATCATCTAACTTACAAAAAAGGAATTATGATGTAGCTTTATTGTCTTCTGTTCACAAACTGATATGTGTCATTGCATTTTCTATATATATAGTTGGTGGTTTGAAAATAACACTCAGTAAACATTTATTTAGATATATCATTCCTAGTACCATTCCTAATACCTCAGTAGCCACTGAGATGTTTAGCATTTAAATGAGGTTAAACCCACCTGTAGGTGCAGAAGTGGGCTAAGGTCCATGGGTTCTCTGCAAATAAAAACATTAAAGATGGAACTTTTGCATTCTAAGCCATGTCAAAAGCATCTAAAATAATAAATCATTAATTTGAGCAGGGATGGTCAGAAATAGCAGAGTAATATTTTACAGAAAATTTTTCTTTAGCCAAGATCTCAAGGAAGGGAGTCATACCTATAAATTATATTAAAGAAAGAAAACTTTTTATTTGAATTACCTGCATACTCTTAAGCATTCTTTATTTAATTTTGACTTTGGAGATAAGATTGTGTCTTGGAGCATAAGAGTGGGTTGGAAAGATTCAGATAAGAACAAAGGATAGGGAGGGAGATAGGAAAAAATACAGTCTCTACTCTGGCCCTCCATTCTTAGAAACAGATCATGCTTATTTCATGTTTGCAGACAACTAGCCTAGAAACCAGTAGGCATTGTCAGGGAGAGAACTTCATCTGGAATATACAGAATGAGTGTATTAGTCAGGGTTCTTCAGAGAATAGAACCATGGGACATGCATAGAGAGATTTATTTTAAGGAATTGGCTCATGCAGTTGTGGGAATTGGTGATAAATCCAAAATCTGTCTGGCAGGCCAACAGGCTAGAAATTCAAGCAAGAATATGTATTAGAGTGTTGAGTCCAAAACCTGCAAGCTAGAAGCTCAGGCAATTTTTTTTACATTATTAATTTATTTTATTGATATTACAGTTGTCTCATTCCCCTCTTTTATTCCCCTTCACCCTGCACACCCCCTCCCACCTGCATTTCCCCCCTTTAGTTCATGTCCATGGGTCATATATATC
>PVKM010026636.1:0-19241 GCA_004027735.1 Carollia perspicillata | reverse complement strand
TCTCCCCACCACCTACCCTCACTCCAGGGCAAAGGGCCGCACTGACCAGAAGAAGCAGAATTGTCGTCTGAGGCAGTCAAAATCTCTACCTCTCATTCTTCCCCATTGGGACTTCTATTTTTATATCCATTCAGAGACTATGGTTCCCAAAGTGCAGCTCAGCTTGAAGCAGGAGAGACCGGATAATGGTGTGACGAATGCCAAGTAGGGGTGGGGATGGGAATTATACTAGAAACTGTGTGGTGAGTGTTGGGGCGTGGGGGAGGAGTGCTGTCTGTCACATGCCACACTTTCATAGGAATGATATTTCAGTCGCTGCCAGAAATCCCAACTCCTTCCAGAAACAGTATGCTGTGCCTATAGGGTGTCATACGCAGCACCCGTAACCCTGTTCTTAACCCTCTTTGGCTAGATCTGGGAAAGAGACAACTGCAAGTCCCTGAGCAAGCAGTGAGGTAAACTAAGACCACCTGAGCAACCAGATCTATTGGTAACCCAATGCTGAGGCCTAGGAAATTATCCAGTAACATCAGAGCAAGGGTCATTTGTACTAAAGAGTCAAGGAAGAGCTTATTTTTTACAGGGAATGCTACAAAAACAAATAGAATGAGTCTCTATTTTAAAACAATTACTCAGTGTTTTTAGTAGCTAAGTATGTTTAGGCTTTTTTTCGTGTCTGGGGTGTTTTGATCACCGTTTCTTGCAGGAATTATTCGAGATGCTGGACTCACTAGCGCAACCGTATCACCTTTAGTGGTTCTGTCAATGGAGTGTAGCAGGCAGAATTCATCAACTCTGTGATTGAACGCAGTCTTCATCTGAAAATAAAAACCAAACGGAAATCCCTGTAGTGTTCAACAATGCCTTGGACTCAGTACAGACTCGTACCAGAAGGATTTTGTTCTGCTTTCTCTTCCATAGGTCATGCTGAAAGAATGACTGTAATATTCTAAACTGTTATATTATTGCAATCAAACCGGTGTTGGAAAGCAGAAGAGTCTAGATATTTCCTTATAAAATGACAACTTCAATAAATGAAAAGCAATTCCAAACTTGCCCACTTGTCACTTTGCCATCAGGGTAGCCAAGAGCTATATTTTGGATCCTTTCTTTCTCCACCTAAATTTAGATAATGCGATGTTTGAGGAATATATTAATGGTGAAGGGGTTCCCCCCTTTTTCTGTACCCTTAACCCTCTCCCTGTGCAGGTCTCGAGGGGGCAGCGCGGCAGCGGTGGTCATGGAGAGTGCTTGCTGAGTGCACTCTGCTTGAGGGACCCCGGGCCACACCCTGCGCTTTGCGTTTCACAGAGATGATCTCACATACTCTTGATGATTATTCTAGGGCAGAGGTACCTGATTTCCCCCGTTCTACAAGTAAGGGACGCAAGTATCAAACATCTGGAGAACATTCTTCAAGAAAGAAAATTTATAAGGGTGGCAAGGTATCCATTCATAGAATGCTGTGATAAGTTAAATCTTATGGGTAACTAAGAGAGTTTCTACATTGATTAGTTAATCTAATATGTGTTAATATAGTTAATTATTAAATATTTAATAATATATGCAATATCCCTAGGTGGTTAAGGATATACAATAAACAAAACAGGTAACATCGTCAGGGTAAATATGGGTTATGGCTAGGCACAGGCCACAGAGAGGGGAATAAATGACAGGTTCTGTGAAGAAAGGGATTTGACGGTGGTGGGCAGTGGTCAGGGACATGGAGGGTGTAGAAATGGTGGCCATAGATGGTCTTCCTGAGGAGACAGACAGCTTTGCAATTGAGAAGGCAGTGATGTGGGAGAGGGAGGTGTGTGAAAAGCTGGGCAAGAGGGCTCCACACAGAACAAGGAGCAGCTGCAGAGACCCTGGCGTGAGAGAGACTCCGTGAGCTCCAGGACGAGAAAGAGGGCCAACGAGCCGGGTCAGAGTCAGCGGGAGGAAGCTCGGAGGATGTTTCGGAGGTACAGCCGTGGGCCGGGTTTTCTAAGGGCTTTAAGTCAGGTAAGGGATTTGGATTTGATTCTGTGTGAGGTTCTGTGTGAGAGTCATTAAATCTCTCTTCTCTGTCCACTGGGGATACACCCTGACCAAATGTCACAGTATGTGTTTCTCTTGGATGTGGTCATATGGATGCGAACTAGCCGGTGGAACGTGAATAGAAGTGATGGGCACTATTTCCAGAACTGGCCAACACAAATCGTCCACACATGTATCCATTTCTCATTTCCTGTTCTCTGAGATGAAAATGTTGACGGCAGCCTTCAAATCCAGATGTGGAAGAGGGCAGAGCCTCCATGACCTGGAACCCTAGTAACCACACTGAGCAAAGTCTAGCCAAAAGCCAGTTCACTCACCCAAGACTGTCACGTGAGAAAAAATTAACTTCCGTCTTGCTGAGCCACAACATACTTCAGTCTCTGTCTTACCAGAATACCCCGAATATCCATTCTCCCTTTTTTGCTATTGTAATAGCACCCCTTATTTCCAACTCATATAACTATGAGCACAGGACTATGGTATAATATTCCTAAGCCTCTGTTGCAGTTAAGAGTGGTGACACAACTAATTTCTGGCCAACAGATGTGAGTGGAAGTGACAGGCACCTTTTCAAGGTTATACCCTTACAAGGAGGGGCATGCCCTCCTCTTTTCCACTTCATACTGGCCTGAAAGCCGATGTGCTGGCATTGGCCCATCTTGGACCAAGCAGATGAAGGTGACAGACCGCGGCGCAGAGTAGAGAATAAGATATGGGCAGCCTGGGTCCCTGACCTGTGAGGGCCTCGTGCACAGCCTTTCCATTCTTGGTAAAGCTGCAGTTGTTATTTGGGATGTTAACAATCCCAAATGTTAACAATCCTTAATGTTAACAATGACCTATGCGCTAAATAAACCAGAGTCATTGCGAGGTCTAGGCAGAAAGACATAATTAAATAGAGCCTGGTTTACATTTTAAAACTCTGGGTGCTGGGTAGAGAATAAAGTGTGGAGGCCAGAGTAGAGGCAGGGTGACCAGTTAAAAGCCTGTTGCAGCAATCTAGGGAAATGGTGACGGAGCAGGGTGAGGTGGGGAGAAGTAGTGGGAATCGGGATGTTTTCGGAAGATTGAGCCAATGTTATTTCCTACAGATGTGAGGTAAGGGCGTTGCCAGAAAGAGAAAAAAAAAGAGAATGACTTCGTAATTTTTGACTCGAGCAGTTGGGAAAATGGTGTTACCACTGACTGAGATAAGGAACATTGAGGAAGAAATGAGATTGGGGGAGGAAATCAAAAGGTTTTGGTTTTTGTGTTTTGTTTGACTGCTCATCCAAGTGGAGATGCTGAGTGAGTTTACGAGTGTTCAGTCTGGAATTTGTGGAAGATGCTGGGACTAGAAATATAAATCCGGGGAAACCAAGTTAATACATTCCTAACACACTGTACTGGCATAATCTCAAGAGGATATTTTATACTCAAGAATTCAGGTAAAATAAAGGCAATATCATGTTAGAATGACCCAACGTAATGCCAGATAACTTCCTAATTGGCTATAAAATGGGACTTAATACATAATGTTTTTGTTTAATTGACATATAGAACAGTAATTGATATCCAGCTCTGACTCCTTGAAAAGATGACATAATATTTAAAAACATTATTGGAGGGAAAAGAAGTATTGGCTTGATACCCAAGAAAACCATAGTTAATTGTCTTCTACTTGTTGTTTTCAGTCATGCCAACCACAGAAGTGTTGCTGTCTTGGGTCGTCTGCCAAAGAGCGGAGAAGCCCTCACCCCTGGGAGCTGTGCTTCCTGAAGGAAAGAAGGAGATGGCACTGGTCCCTCCGGGGGCACGAGGTAAAAGGGGTGTGTCCCACTGGTTTCCCTCCCCCTCAATCTCCCGCCCTCTCAGTGCATCCATGTTCTCTGGGTCATTGTCTGTTTTTGCTGTTTTATTATATTAACCTCACCACCACCTGCCTATGAAAGCATTAAATTTTGATTATAATTAAATTATAATGCTTTCCTAAGGCACTAGGACTCATAAAGTCTACATGCACAGGGGTTAACTACATAGACTTGAATGACCTTTCCCAGTCTGCATGAATACAACTCATAAAACCCTGCTCAATACTTTGGAAGTGGTTAAAGGTGTGTGGGCGGAGCTTTGAATGGTGGAACACTAAAATCAAAATAGCCCATTAAATGATGAACATTTCTGAGTGGCAACATATGCCCTATATTATTTTCAATTATATTCTCTCTCACTCCCACATTCAATCCTGCCTTAATTACTTTTGCCACTTTATGTCACCTAAATTAGTAGGCCCTTGTATTAGTTTCCTAGGGATACTGCACCAAATTACCACAAACTTGGTAGCTTAAACAACAGAAATTTATTCTGTCATAATTCTAAAGGCCAGAAGTCAGAAGTCGGGTGTTGGCAGGGCTCGCTCCCTCCAGAGGCTCCAGGGGAGGGTCCTTCCTTGCTTCTTGCACCTCCTGGTGGCTCCGGGCCTCCCTTGTCCTATAGCTGCATACGGAATCTCTGCCTCCGTCTGCACACCGCCCTCTCTCCTCTGTATCATTGGATCAGGACACCTGGATTTAGGAGGGCCCACCTAGGGGATCCAGGATGACCTAATCTACAGGCCCTTAACCTAACTGCATTTGCAAAGACTTTCCAAATGAAGTCATGTTCACAGTTTCTGTCAACTAGGAGGTGGACATAACTTTGGGAAGTTACCATTTACCCACTGCAGTCCCAAATTTGGGCAATCACTAGAATCGCCGAGGTACCTATAAAATTCAGACCCCTTCACTTCGTCCTTAGGGATGCTGTTTTGTGTTTTGTATTTTGTGCTGGGAGATGAGAACTACATTGGGTTTAAAAAAAAAAAACCTAGGTGATTTTTGAGGGTTGTCATTCCCATCCTGTTAAGATCTCAATTTTTGAAAATGTCCCTATTTTATCTGTGACATCATCAATGCAAAAGAAATACAACATAGTATCAAGAATGGCAAGGTGGGACAGGAAAATTTCTGGGTTTGGGAATGACCCAAGCCAGAGTCTGAAATCTGACTCCCTCTTGCCCTGCTACCCAAATCCCTCCGCTTCAGTGACCCGCTCCGCTCAGTGGGATGGAGATCTTTACGTCCTGGTGTGATTGTGAAGACTCACCGGATGGCGTAGGGAAAACCCGGCATCAGGCCAGTGATGGAGGAAATGGAAACTGTTACAGCAAAAGCTCGGCCGGACAGCCTGTTTTATTCCACATGACTATAATACAGCTCTCTGAAAACAGCTCACTAATCCTGTGTCGTGATTTGCATAATTTTAATATGTAAAAAGAGTAATCTTTATTAGTTTTAGGATTATGGGAAAGTTCTACAAACTAGTGAGATGCTGTAATAGCAAGTATTACCTTCTTACCTGACGCAAGGACGATCTCACGACTTTCACGTAGTGTCTCAAATCTCGGGCAAATGGAAAATCTCCAGTGTTCAGTCAATTCAGTGGCTGCACCTAAGCCCCTGCAATGAACCGAATGGCGTTTCACGACCCCCACCAAAAGTCCCTACGTTGAAGCCCTAACCCCTAATGTGGCTCTATTTGGAGAGAGGGTCTTGAGGAGGTAACTAAAGTTAAATGAGGGCATAATAGTGGGGCCCTAATTAGCAAGCACTGTAGATTTATACAAAGAGGAGAGCTCTCTCTCTCTGTCTCCCTGCTGCTACTTCTCCTGATTTCTACACGTGGCAGGAACAGGGCATGTTTCCTAGAAATTAGTTTGTGAGAAGCATGGCTCGTGGAGCATAACTGAAGTCATTATAGATATCTTTCATTGGAATATCATGCTAGTTTCTCTTAAATCAGCATCTATCTTTTTCCTTGAGTGAATTCCTTGGTCACTGGGTAATTTCTTGTTTATGCCCCTGTTCCAGAAGCTTTGATACTCATCAGTGCTTTCAGAACAGTCCGATGACTGGTCAATTCACGGTTGCATGGGCCTCCCTTGCCTTATCTCCTCTTTACATGAACTTTCTACCAGGTCAGATGAATACATCTGATGTCCTACTGACCAGCTTTGTTTTTCCCACCCCCACACATTTTTGCATCGCACTCCCTCGCCTCACATGCTCTTGTAGCGCAGCCACGCAGGTCTGAGCTGAACAACACTTCCTTCTTCACCTCCTACCTTTCCAGGGTTGGCTGAGCCTGCCACCCAGGACTCACTGCAAGGGAGCTTCATCCCTTTACATCACACTCCTCCCCACCTTGCACAGGATCAGTGTTAAAAAATGCACGTGGATTTAAGCATGTCTGTGATAAAATGGGAGGAGGAATGACAGGCTTCATGACACTGCAAGACCCCTTCTGACTCGAGATGCCCCGATTCCATGAACCTGGAAGCAATACACGAAAACACCCTGCACAGAGGCGTCTCTGTGCTGAACAATGACGCTCTTTAAAGTAGCTGCTGCATTTCCCACATTTCTTCCTTTGTCCAGAAGGAGGCTTGAGAAGCCCACAAAACCATTTGAAATGCATCCAGGGCTTGTGAGCCCATTGTTTGCGATTTTATAACTGTCATTTTACAGTCATCAGACCCAAAGGAGACAGTTGGAAAACTTGTTGCAGTGATGGAATTTTCCAGTTGTGGAGAAGAATGCTAATAATTTAGAGACATCTCACTCCAGTAGGTGCCCCAACAGAAAGTTAATGGGAGTATAATTGCCTGTCAGATTTTTCCAAGTTACCTTCTATGGAAGATAGCTGGAAACAGTTGTATATAGACTCAAATTAATGCTCAGTTTGGATGGTTTTTACTGAAAAAGGAAGCCCAAAGGAACCTGTTCTCTTGACTTAAATTGAAATATTATAATCCTTAGATTCTCATTCCCATATGCTAGTTGAATGCATGAGAGGCTAATTCCTTTGCACAGTAATGTGGAGGAGGGGTCTGGGCTGGCAGCACTGGGGGGCACCAAGGCCGAGTGATTTCAGAGACACCGAAAGACCCCACTGTTTCCAAACACAGCCTCTGCTTTTCACTCGGCCTGGAGTTTCTTTCGTTCTTGCTTTCTTTTTAGCTCTTTATGAAATGAATTGAGGTGGTACTAGTTAACTATACAGTTTTCAGGTGCTGAGTTTCTACTTTTGGAATTATGTTTATGGAAAAATCAGTTTTGTATCTGGTTAAATAAATAAACACATATGTGCACATACATGCACACAGAAGAGGAAATGCAAAAATGTTAAATCAGATGGCGGTGCAAAGGGCTACCAAGTAGGCCTGAAAAGAAAGAGAAAAGCAAAAATTTTAAATCCTACTTGAGAATTTAATATGGTGTGACCCCACGTGAAAGCCCAAATCTTTATGTCGAAAATCTTAAACACCTAGACCATGGACCTATGTTGTCGCATGCTCAGGGTTATACTAATAGTTGCCATTCTTAGGAGCAATTCTCCCTTCACAAAAACCTCTCCTTTCCCTCTTCTTTCCTCTGAGACCCAATGTTTCTGTTCAGCTCAGCAACTCTTGTCAGAATTTTAGAAATACCTCCCAGCCTGTCCTGTCTCTCTATTTGCACCCAGAACTGAGCCAGATGCTCTGCTCTGCATGGCAATCCCAGAGCTCTGTGTTTCTGCAGTAGGAGGTCTCCACTCTCTGAGGGGCCCAAGGGCCCTTGTGTAGGGTCCTTGCAGACTCACCCCTGCCCTTCTCCTCCAAGTACACTGTCCCCCCAACCACACCCTTAGTCTTTCCATTCCCCAAACAACTTCCGAACGCTTAAGCATCCTGCAAACATGTTCAGGCCTTTCCACACGCCCTGGATGCCATTCCCCCTCCTCTGGCCGGTCAAAGCATTCTACTCCTTCCTGGCCTTGCTCAGCTGCCCCACAGATACTGTAGACAGAACCAGGTTATACCCTGGACGCATATGATTTTAGAATCCCAAGCTCTTCCTCCAAACCATGTCACCATAACTGGATTATGAAATGCAACCTGTGACTCTGAGGCAAGAGTCACTATGTCCCACATGGCTGCGGTTTCCCCCCACTCCACCGTATGCAACTAAGCACAGCCACTTCTGGCCATAAGGAGCCTCTGCTCATTCCCACTATCTCTGGCATCATCGTGCTAACTTTCTCAAAAGGGCCCAAGACTCAGGGATCAGACTCAAATTTAGGATTCTCAGGGGTTTTGAAGTTCCTCACTGAAAATTTAAGGAGCGACACCCCCTCTTCATCTGTCCAGTATCAGGAGGGTCCTCAGGCATAGGCACATGGACACAACTGCAGACATGTCCAACCTCAGTGCACACCCACCGCCATCCTTTAGAAGACGAGGCTATTCGGGCAAAGTGTCATGGGAACTTGGAGTATGTAAAGGGAAGGCATGGGCTACAAGTGGCCATATACCTGTGGTCCTGACACCCCTTGTGTTATGGGGGGGTGTATAACCACCTCCACCTGGGCCTTCTGATGAAAGCAATGGGCAGGGAAGAAGATAGGAACCAAGGACAGGAGCTTCCCTTGCCCTGGTATAAGAGGATGAGGCAGTGATGTGTCTTCAAATAAAAGTAATTAAAGACAAGTTCCATTTGGTGAACTGTGCGCATCAGCCTGCTCTGACTTTGCTCACCGTGGGATGCTTCTCGATGTTGGGAGACGGTTCTGGCCGTCATAATCTGAGGGAGGTGGGAGTGGCCACTGCATTTAGTTGGTAAAGACCGAAGATGCTTCTAAACATCCTACAATGCAGGACAAACCCATCACAACAACAAAACACTTCTATAAAAATTCGTGTGCAAGTTAGCTGTGTATAATACGATTGGTGAATAAATCTCCTTAAAGTAGAGACTGGTTCATGTCACTGACTACACAAAAGCTTTAGTAACACCCCTCCCACCAATTGCTCATAGACCAAAGTCCAAATTTCTTGGCATTCAGGCCTATTCTGGGTCTGGAGCCTACCCTAGCAATTTAATCTTTCTCTATTATCTCCTGACATAGCCCAAGCCCGTGTCTGTACTATGACCACGCTTCCATGTTTTAGGATGCCATGTGGCCATTTCCCACGTTTTCCTCATCAGTCTTTGGCTCACTCAGTCCCGTTCTCATCAGTGAATTAAGTCCCCAGCTGGACCTTCTAATGTAAAATGTTCACAAGCCAGAGACTGTCCGCACTTGAAAAAAATTACCCAGTAGCTTATGTCAAGGCTGTGCCGATGGCACAGTCATGTCCAGCTCCCCGGGTTGGAAAGACTAAAATGTGACGCCATGCATAAATCAGTATGAAGATGTCCGTTCCCTTTCTTAGTCCTTAGTCCTCAGCACATACTAGGTACTCAATACACATTCTCTGTCTCCCCCTTTATTGTAAAAGGCGTTGAAGATAAGAAAAGAGGTTTTGCAAATAAAACGGTTAAGGTAAGGTTACATGCTGTTTAAAAAAAAACTGCAATGACTTGGTACAGTAGGAGTTTATTTCCCACTCACGCAGAACCCCAGACATCCCCGGCTGGAAAGGCAGGGGTAGCACGGGGGAAGCCCTAAGCCGATGGAGTGCTCGCCACCTGCCACCTGTGGATTCCGACACCATTTGTTTGTTAACATCCACTGGGCAGATGCAGGGGAAAAGCGCAGAGAAGTCATTACCACTTCTTAATCACCTTGACCAAGAAGTGACACACATCATTCCTGCTCCCGTCCCACCGGCAAGGACTCGTCACGTAGTCCCACCTGGACACAAGGGCACTGGGGCTGGGAAATGCGGGCCCTCACTGGTGAGGACTTCTCAGCAACACCACTAGACTGTAGAAAGAGAGATCACCCTCTCTGCCGCAGCAAAGCAGAGGAGGGAGGAGGTCAGGCCACAGGCAGGCCAGAATTCTAGACTTGCCCACCTGGAATACGCAAGGGAGCTTCCCAGTGGATGAGAATAGCCAGGGGACAGCAGAGGGCCAGACAGTAGGGGAACAGTGACCCCATCATTTTGAATTTCTAGTTTGATTTATGAGACAGCTGTAAATCAGACCTCGAAGAAGAGTTACTTCCTAAACACTGATGAGTTCCTTGACAAAAAAAATGATGTTTAAGTCAAATACTGTAGCTTCAGAAAAATGCTCACTTCGTTAGGAAATGAACCTGGTTTTCATTCAGGCATCCATCCCCTCACAACTAAAACACAATGAACCGCCGCGTCACCGAGGACTGGCGTCCCAGTGTGCGCATCCCCACGACTCTCCCTGTCCCTCCGCGTGCTTCTCCATCGCTTCCCTGCACCCGCAGGAGCCGCCGCCGCTGCACCTGTCCATCCGCTGTTCCGCTCAGTGGCCGCTCCGCTGTGCTTGGTTTCCCGCCTCTCTTTCGGCCCAGACTGTGCATTCCTAAACCCGTCAGCATCCAGTGAGTTTTAGGAACCGCTCAGAGAGGCTCAAAGGAATTACGGATGGGAACTTCAGCCCCAGGTAGTTGGTGCAGTTAAAATGTCATTTATCTTTCTAGGCTTACTTGTTGTGTCAAACGTGAAATTAACCTTAACTAACAGCATTCAAATTTTGACATTTAAGACCTTTATTAAAAAGATGAAATTGAGTTTTCCCTTACATATGTCAATATAAAAGATGTTGCTATCTACATGATGATTTATAGCTTTTATAGCTCCCACATTCACTTTCATTTTCTAGAGAAACTCGTCCTTGATTTCATAATAGAAGTCAATGGGAAAAGGAAATTTATTGTATGGAAATCCACATTCACAGTCAATCTTTTGATGTTCATATTCATCCAGTGGTGTATAAAGTTACCCATATAATCTAGCTGTACTCATCTCATTTTAACTATAAATTTCAAAACTGTTTTTCCTCCAGATGCCACAGTGCCATCACTGCTATTCCTGCGCCATCTAGTGGCTGTGTTGTGCTATTTTCTATTCTTCGTTGAGGTAGAAGATGCCTTTAAGTGCACAGGGAAAGGTTCAATGAGATTCTTTATTTGCTAACATGGGGGGATAAGACTGTTGTATAAAATAGCGGATGGAAAAATGTTGAGTCATCCAAAAAGTTTACAGTAGATCATGTGTAAATTCTTACTTAGCAGATATAATTAAGAAATGAGGTGTTCAGAACAATTGAATGTGTTCACTGATTGTATCACGATACACAAACCACATGCACACTGGGAGTTTACCAAAACCCAGAATGCTAACAAAATAAACCTAACCCTAAACTTGACTTAGCCTTAATTTCATTCTTGTTATTCATGTAGTTTAGGGTCCGGTAGATGTATATACTTCAACAGTTTTTTGAAATGTTTATTTGAATTTTCGGTTGGGTTTGAAGTTAAATGTGATTCTATACCTATAAAGGACCAAACCTATAGGAATCAACGTGAGTGGTGGCAAGTTCACTATTCTAATTAACCTTTATAGAATCGTAACCACACACTCTTACATATCACCTTATTCTTAATGAGTATTAAATAGAGGTCGAGAGGTAATAATCGTGGTTTTTATCTTATAGAAATGCCTTCAGATGCTTTGTTTTCAACGATCTCAAGATGATAGAAGAGACTCCTTTAGTTCCCACATACTTTTTCAAAGGTAAGTTAGGAGCAAATGAGTGGTTTTACTGTTAAAGCTAAAAGAACAAAAAGCAAAATTATAGTCTCTAAACATATAACAGATAATACTGGAACAAAGTATAAGAATGACTCATAAGAATGTATAAGAAAGTAAGAAAGTATAAGAATAACTCATAAGAATGAGTTATTGTATATTGGCCCTTGGAAATAGCAGTTATTACAATAAAACACATATTTACTATTATTATTATTATTACTATTAAGGAGACATTTATGAATACAATCATTTCTGAAAAACTTTCTTTGAATCAAACAGAGAAATACAAGAAGAGCAGCCTCCACTCACTAAATTCTTAACATACATGAAGGGTTCGACTTGCTTCGTTTCACTTCATCGGTGGTTTGTCGAAGTGTCACTGTACAGAGGAACCGACCGAGGCCGGAGTCGTTAAGCGACTTGTCCCATGTCACACTGCCAGTACAGGGCCTCCTCTTGGGTAGAACCTAAGTGTGTCGGGTTCTGGGCCTTGTGTTCATAAATGTGACCAAAAGTATTTTATAACCATGTTACAAAACCCTGCATTGTCCACGCTTCTCAACAAAGCCCAGCCACACACCAGCAGCCACGCACTCTCCTCGTTGCCATGAGTAAATCAATGGGACAGCCAAGTATAAACAGCAGCTTTCACTCAGACTGGCATGTCACTGGGGGCTACGTGGCGGCTGACCTGCCACTGTTGCAGAGGCAAGGCTCCCAGTCATTTGAGTAAAGTGACCCCCAAATAGCAAGGAAGGCCTTTTTACAGGATACAATCACCACTGCAGAAGAGTGTACTTTTTTTCTGGCTTCCTCAAAATGACTAGCATTAGGCTTTTTATTCAGAAAGATTTATATTATAACATCTGTTACCTTATATCATTATTTTCTTTCAATTATCTGTTAGACCATGATGCCAGGTCACTGGTTTTTACCTTATTTCAGGACCCCCCCTTAACCTTCTTTTTGTTTAAAGCACAAAGTTTGAAGCTGTAAGCAGACCACTATGCCACATACAGACCAAAGTCCAAAGGCTGAGCTTTCAAGAATGGATTTTAATACCGTGGTCATATAAACATGCAAAACCGATTTATATGTACCAAATAGTTTTGAACTGCATGCTAATTAGGCACAATGCTAAGCAACCAGTCTAAAAGATTATATATATATATCTCATAACACTTCATACATTTACACCCAGCATTGGGAAATCTTGTCAAAGTTTATTTAAAAGCTGAAGTTGCCTGAGTTAATAACCAGCAGGGAATTGTGATAGATACCATTTGCGGTCCTCCCTAGACCCACCGGCTCTCTGCTTTACCCGACCAGACCAGCGGAACATCAGTTTGCTCGGGTGACAGCTGAGATCCCTTCCTCTCAGAGAGAATGGACCACCACCCGGTGCCAGAGATGAACCGTGACTGGTCCACGCCTCTCTTGGTAATCTCAGTCTCCTTTGCCTGGAGTGACCATGTGACAGGTTTCGGCCAGTGAGATAGAAATGGACATTTGTGAGTGGGGCTTCAGGGAAAACTTTTGTCTTTTTGATAAACATGAATGATCTTGGTGGGTAAAGCCTCCTGTCTTTGCTCTTCTCCTGGGATGCAGGCACCGTGCCTGGAAGCACAGCAGACATGTACAACCACGAGATGATGCACAAAGGACCAAAATCAACTTTCTAAGGATGGTAGGGCAGAAACAGAGAAAGACCCTGAGTCTCTGACAGTCTCTTAAAGAGCTATATTATCCCCTGGCTACTTTGGACTTCTCCTGGGCGACAAACCTTTATTTGTTTAAGCCACGGTTCGAGTTTTCTGTTACCTGTAACCTTGTATGTACATCAGACTGGACCATATGAAGTTGCCGTTTTTACAGGTCAAAAATTGTTAAAGATCAGATGCTTCTTATGAGTCAACCAATGTAATGGATGTGCATCTTCCGCCACGGGGAGCTGGAAGTGCAGCTGCGCTAGCACCAAAGCCTCCGCCCTGGCCGCAGCTGTCTGTCGCGGGGCATGATGGGCCGCGCTGCTGTGGTTACCGAGTGAGTCATCATTCCCGTGGTTGCTTCTCCACGTAGGGCTGAAACAAAGATAGGAGGGAAAGGATATACTTACAACCGGGGGGCACTGGACAATGGAAATGGATCATTTTAATCCTTCGATTCATTTAGATTTTATGAGAAAGAAGGAAATATGTAAGGTAGTAACCACTAGGGAAACAAAAAATACCACATTTTTTTTCTTTTACCAACTAGCACTTCTATTGCCTAAGTCTATTAGTCATCTCTAACAGAGTGAATAAGAAAGAAAAATGTGATATCCCTCATTTTGTTAATCGCTTTTTTAAAGCAGTATTTTTGTGGCTGTGAAAGGTGATGAAGTATTTGGCTGCCAGATGGGGCTGTAACCTTTATGAAGTCACACCTAAACGCATTGCATCTAGCTGTGAAATGTCAGATATCTCTCTAGTTTTCAAATATAGACTTTTTTATTAGTTTTAGGTAACTGAGTCAAGGAATACTTAAAATCCATCCTAGGCGAAGCCTGACCGCAGCCTAAGATGCTCGAGCAAACCACGGGTATCAAATGCAAAGTCGTCACACTGATTGTCACGTGTGTCCCTAGCCTAGCCTGAGAGATCACCTCCAGAGCTGCACACAGAATTGCTCGTCCTTTCAGAACTGGGACACCCGCCTTTGGCGAGTGGCAGAGTAGAAACTCTGTCGCTGTGCAGGTGCAGACGCTGAAAAGTGACACAACAGAATGTCCTCTGGCCAGTTCCCACCGGCCGGGTAGAAACCAGATGCCTCCCAGCGGATCTCCCTGACTCTGGCCTTTGTCCCCCTCTCGGGGGTATCCTCTGCCCAGCTGACAGAGTGCTTCTTCCCAGCTGTCAACCTGATCAAGCCCCTCCCTGTGGCTTTCAGGGGAAAGCTGACACTTCCCTCTTCGCACCCCCGGGTCTGTGTGCCATGAACCTAACCTTCTGTCCCTGCTCACCTACACGTCCCAAAGGTCCAGTCCTGCTAAGCCACCCAAATCTTCCCCAACTTGTCCTGCTCTTGCCTTCTGCTGGGAGTGTGCTGACTCCCTGCTTGCCAAGGAGTTCATTTCTACGAGTCCCTCTGAGGGGCATCTCTCAGCCCCGCCCTATCCATCGAGGTACCTCCGGGCGCAGCGCCCATCACAACTGTCCTCAAGCAGCTCCTGCTGGGTTCAGGAGGCAGACAACCAAGTGACAGGCAATTCCTGCTTTTGAATCACTGACCTCAAAATTCCATAATGCGTGGTGTTACTGTATTCACAGATACATAAGCAGTCTTATAGTATTCGCAAAGGAAGACATCATTATTTGGATTGCTGGGTCTACATGTGGAAGACACTTTGACTAGTCATGGGTCCTGGCCATGGCGTGTGTTTCTAGATGCACCTACGACTCTCCCTTGTCAAGTCTATGGGGAAACAGACTATGAGTGGTTTTTACAATAGAACTAATATTTTTAGTTTTATTTTCTTTGCCAGTTGTGGTTTTTGTTTTATTTATTTCTTGGTATTCTTTCTTTAATTTCCTAAAGAAGACTGAAGATGCCAAGATAACAACAAAAAGGAAATATCAAAAGACATTTTATTTTCAAAAAGAACTTAGCACTGCCTATTATTCTATAAGTTATTGAGTCTGGACACTTCACAGGTTGGCACTGCCAGAATAAGATTAATCTATGATGAAATGAGGAATGAGAGAGAGCAACCTGGAAACAGGGCATGAGGTGAGTCTGTACTCTCAGGCTAGACTCTGGCAGATTATGAGTCTTCCCCTCGGTAACCATTCTGGTATTTGATATTTTGGGCAGCTGATCAATTGACTAATGATATGCTTGTGCAAATAGAAGGCCAGGGAAAAGAGGTACACATACCAATACCATAGCCTCGTTTGGAAGGCACTTAGATGCAAATTGTCCAAAACATTTTTACTTGAAGTACATTAAGAGAGTGCTGAGTAAAAGATATTATAATTGTCCTGATCAATGTGGCTCAGTTGCTTGGAGCCTTGCCCCGTAGTTTCATAGACCAAAAGGCCATGGGTTCGATTCCCGGTCAGGGCTTATGCCCAGGTTGTAGGTTCAGTCCCTGGTCAGGGCACATATGGGAGGCAATCAACTGATGTTTCTCTCTTACGTCAATCTCTCTCTCTCTCCTCCCTCCCCTCATATCTCTTTCTTAAAAAAGAAAAAAGCAATGAAAAATGCCCTTTGGTGAAGACAAAAAAAATACATTATAATTGAGAAAGATGTGGGAATTCTTTGGAAACCAAGCAGAGAATAAAAACAGAGGGTATCAAACTGGTAAGAACCATAGGCTTTTCCCTACTATGGGATAATGAAATAAATACTTATGTAGAAGTTGCACTTCTTAGAAAACGAAGCCTTATAACCTCTTACAAGATTTGCATCATTTTGAACACATTTGGGCTATATATTAGGTAGTCTTATTTGGAATCTAGCCTCACCTTCTTTTGTATGCCCTCTGACTTTTAAAAGCTAGAAGTCTAAAAACTATATTTTTCAGAATCACTTGGAGCTTAGGTTTTTTTAAAAGATTTTATTTATTTTTAGAGAGAGGGGAAGGGAGGGAGAAAGAGAAGGAGAGAAACATCGATGTGTGAGAGACACATGGAGCGGTTGCCCCCACACGCCCGCAGCTGTGGACCCAGCACACGACCCAGGCGTGTGCCCTGACTGCGAATTGAACCCTCCGTCTTCCAGTTACAGGAGGGCGCTCCAACCAACTGAGCTGCCAGGCCAGGGCAGAGTTTAGTTTCAAATATGAGTTGGGCCTGGCTAATGACATGTACTCAGAGAGATATAGGAAGTAAAATTTCAGGGGAGCCCAGCTTTGTGGCATATAAGAGGGCAAGTCCCCCCCATCCCCAACCGTAACTGTGCGTGGTGGCCAGACTCTTATCAGGTCCAGTTGTCAGCTCTGCAGATGTGAGCAGGTGTGGCGGCAGCAGCCGTGACCGCAGAAGTGGCGGTTAGTGGTGGTCGGCCCTGGAGACTGATGGTCCAGCAGCAGCCCCGTAACCTCCCAATGAATGTGTGAGAGCCTAGTTGCCTATATTAAATGTCCACCCAATTGAAAATTCTAAACTGGTTTCTGTTTCATGTACTGAACTTGGATGTGACATCTGAACAGCAACACGAAGAAGCCTGATTGATTTATTAATGAAAACACATGTGATTCGGCATCTGTGACTAAGTCTGCTGTGGCGCCGCTATCCGTCAGAAAGTGGACCCAAACTGGGGTGAGCGTTACTGGCGGTCTGTTTATGAGTATGGCGCTCCCACACAGGTCCTCCCCTTTCACAGTATGTGAGGCGGGAACTGTAGGAGGAATCTGTGCCTGTGGAAAGAGGGACCTCTGGCTTAGTGCAGGGCCGCTAAGGACACGGGGGTTCTACAGTCATTCGTAGTTCTCCTTACCCTCTGTGTTCATCATCTCCTCCGCTGGTTCTCCGGGGCCAGCCCTCTGAATGTCGAAGCATCCCAGAGCCCACACCTCGGACCACTCCCCACACCTGCACTCACTCCTTAAGTGACCTTATCTGGTCACAGGACTTGAAATGCCATCATTATGAGGAAGGCTCTAGGTCCTCCAGTCGGACTCTCCCCAGGCCACCCCATGGTTAGATTGTTCGTGGACAGGGTAGGCAGAGGATTGTGGAAAGGTGTGGAAAGTAGGCTAATGCTCAGATGTTCGGGTTCTTCTGTACCCATGGGGTTGATGCCCAGTCTTCCGGAAGCCAGCCACAGAAGGCCTCTCTGAGACTGGGGTGCAGACTACTCACATTACACTGAGGCTCCCAGTCTCTGAAAAAACAGAGAGAGGACAACACAATGTTGCAGAACTGTGGTGTGTTTTAAATGCTTGCATTTAATAAATCGGTGCCTCAAAAGCAATGACACAAATGCCACGGCTCCACAGCCAGCTTCATTTGGCACAGGCCTCGTGGCCTCTGGCTCTCTTGTGCCACTGGGCCTGCACCCCTGCAAATTCCTAACACGAGGCTGGACTTTGGAGAAGTGGGGGGCACTCAAATCAGAGGCCGATTTTCCTCTGAAGTAAGGGGACTGGAGCTGGATCCCACACTCTCTCCGATGTCATCCTCAAATATTCCCATCTCTGACAAGGACTGTCTCCTTGATCTAACTTTAGTTGGGCTCTTCTTAACTATGCCTTAGCCTTGGCCTTGTGAGCCATTTTAACTGTAGGTCTTCCCCTAGTCCAGGATGCCAGAAATCCAAACCTTTATGAAGAGAATCCCGCCATCTTCGATACCCAGTCGGGTTCCTTTCCCCCACCTTTGATAGCTAATCAAGTCTCTCTTATCAAATTCCACCCACATCTCCTCAACCTGCCCTCTGGCTACAAACCCCAGGCAGCCCTTGCTCTGTCTGGAGTTGAGCTCATCTCTGTACCGAAGTCTGTCTCCTCTACTTCAATAGCTCAAATAAAATCTGTCCTGTCATTTTAAACAAATGTTTGGTGCAATCTCTTTGACACATTGCACCCTTCCTCCCTCAGAAACACAGCTTACTAAAGGCTGGAAAACAAAGTATGTCAACTTCAGAAACAGTGCTGACGGAGTGGCATGAAGTCATCATATCTGGTGTCAGGTTGGAGTCCTGCCAAGGGCCGAGGGCTCACATTTGAAGGAGCTCCTTAGAGAGGTAGGTGGGTCTCGCAGAGAGCAGCTGCTCTGATGGAGCGTGCTGACTCCAAATGTGAAAATATCAGGTCTTCACATTGCTCTCAGGCAAGGGGTTATTTTCATGTGTAACGATTAAGGGAATGCAAAGGTAGCAGCATATTTCATTTTGAAAGATGAGAAAGGACATATATGAACTACTCCATGTGTTCTAGCATCTTCTTTTAAAGCTTCTAAGAGCTTATATGTAGCAAACTTAAAGAGAGAATAGGTTTGTGGATTTTTTTCTCTTATTCAGCTTAATGGTAACTTTTAGTATTTCATATTCAAAAAGCCACTAGAGGGCCCTAAAACCCACGTTAAATCCTGAAGCTGTTCGTTTCAAAGGAAGCGACCAGCACGCAGTTACAGATAAACTGACAAGAAGCAGAAGAAAAAAAATCTAGTCATTTGTTCCTTAGAAAAGGTAGGGGAAAACCCCAATTCATACAAAGGCTTCAGGTCCGTCCTGTGTCGACTTTACTGTTAGAGAATCAGCGATGTTCCTTTGGTGTGGTAGCTCTTTTCTTTCTGGGAACATACAAGTACTTCCCATAATAACCAACTTGTCTTCAACGGGAGTAATTTTTGTAGGTATTCATATGCAAGTAGTTTGTTTTCCAGTTTTGACCTGCTTATTAGAGCTCCTAAGCAGAAATATTATAGCAAAGAAACTCAGTTTATAAGAAACAGGGAAATGAAGTGAGACTGCCGCTCGGTTGAGTTGATTAGCACAAGGAACCAGGAACGCTGGGTGCTGCACAGACCCTTTGACAGGCATGTGCCTGCACGGTGCACCCTGCTGCCCCCAGCTCTCGTTACCCACGGCGCCCTGCCGTGCGACTTCCACCCTGCACTGGGGTTCCTGCTGGCCTGTCTGC